>CAUYLG010078103.1:0-72576 GCA_963573385.1 Cacajao melanocephalus | reverse complement strand
TAATTGGAAGTAAATCACTCCTCAGCAATTGCATAGCACTTCACAGGTTTAAATAAAATATTGGTTGGCTGCTTGTTATTTTCATCCCTTATTCCTTCCTGTCTCCATTGTTAAGCACAATTATTGGCATAAAAGAGGTTTTTAATACCCATTTTGAGACTGCATTCTAGCCTGGGCAATAGAACAAGAATCCCGTTCTCTTTCCCTCTTTCTCTTCCTCTTTCTCTCTTACCTTCTTTTTTTTCTTCTTTCTTTCACTCTTTCTTTCTTTCTTCTTTTCTCTCATTTTCTTTCTTTCAAAAAAATAAAAAAAAAAGGGGGGCTAATATTAGTTGTTTCATGGGGTTATCAAAAAGTGGACATGGATGCATGAATTCATGTAAAGCATGTGAAAGGGCCTGGCCCGAGATGAGCTTTCACTATATGTTAGTGGTTATTACTCTCCAGTGCCGTGTGTACTCACGGCCCCACCTCCTCACTTTATTACTCTGTCTTCCTCCAGGTTGTCCTCCCTTCCGAATGTGTAACTGAAATTGCCTTTGTCAGGGTCACCAGTCAATGAGGAGATTCTAAATCAGATAAGTGCTTCCTCACCCACTCCGTGCTTGACCCCTTCCATCACTCAGCAATGCAGACTGCCTCTCCCCTTTGAAAGGCCTTTCTCTCCTGCATTGTGTGATTCCATTGGTGATCAGACTTTCAGTTATCTTTGCTGCCTCCTCCTCTTCCACCAGACAGCCAAATAATGAAGTCTTTTATTCGTCGTTTCTACCCTTTTCTCCAAAATTATCCACTGGCCCATCCATACGCTGGGAAGGTCCCCCATCCCCACATGAGACCTCTCATGAACTCGAGTCTTGCATATTCCACATCTGCTTGGCATCTCCACTTCACCGTCTCAGGCACCTTAATGCGATGCCAAAAGGAGAACTTTGCCATCTCCTCACACCTCAAATGATTGTCCCTCAGTCATCTCTAAAAAGGTAAGCTTCCAACCACTCCAACTCAGAATCAGCCTTGATTCCTCTCTGCCCATTCACACCACACAAGTCTTACCAGCTGTGGCTTAAAAACCTGTCTCAAATGGGTGTGTCCTCTCCATCTCCATCCCACCTGGGAGACCACATGAGCCTCCTAACTGGTCTGCCTACTCCACCTCACCTTCCTCAATGTATTCTCCACTGAAAGCTGGAGGATCTTTTTAAAGCAGAATCTAGATCATCTTTCTCCCTTCCTTAATTCAATTCAAATATTTCTCAATGTCTTTACAGTAAAAACTATGCCTCCCTCCATGGCCTATAAAGCTCCCATGCCTTGTCTAAAACACGCCTCCCAAGCACTCCTCTTGCCACCCCTTCCCTTGCTCAGGACGCCCAGACCCCATGTCCTCTTTCCATTCCTCCAACAGGCCAGATCCTTGCACATGCTGCTCCTCCTCCTGGGAGCTGTTGCCTGATTCTTCCCAGGGTTGTCAGTCGCTTCCTTCCTGTTACAAATATCCTGCCCAAAATATCTCCTCCTCAATTAGGCCTTCTCTGATTCACCCAGTTAACTACGTCATCAATATTTGTTTTTCGTTTTTTGTTTTTTCCTATCTTCCCTACTGAAATAAGCCCCTCAGTGTGCAAGAACATTATCTGCCTTGAACACTGCTGTGTCCGGAGTGACTCACATAATGATGGACTCATTCCTCCGCAAATCTTTGTCAAATAATAAACAAATTCATACCCTTACCCATAAGCTGCAACATTAATCTCTAGTTACTCCAGCACTTTAGAGTGCCTGTTAGAACTACTGCATAGAGAAGAGAATCATGCAAGTTGTACAGTCAGAAGACTTGGCTGTAAATTTACCTCGCAACCTTTATTAGTCAAGTGACATTAAGCAAGTTACTTAACCTCTCTCAGGCTCAATTTTATCATTTGCCAAATGAGGGTGAGCGAAGCAAGATAGCCCTCACAGGGCTGCTAGGAGAACTACACGAGGTAATGTGTGTGCCTGTGCTTTAAAAATCACAAGGAACTTTCCAAATAGTTAATGAGTGAAGAAGCCACAGTTTTCCACTTTGGAAGACTGCAAGAGGGATTAGTCATTTATGAAGACGATGAGACTGTGTCTCTGGTTGGTGGTTGGCATGGAGTCACCCTGGCCTGCAGCTCAGGCAGTCAATAAACTGTCCCCATGGGCTTAGAGTAGAAGTGAGATAAACAGTATTAGAGCTGAGAACAAGTGGCACATTAACGGAGAGGCCTAGCAAACAGAACTGGAATCAAGCTTGATTTGTCTCTCCTCTTTAACAACAGCATTCCCAGCACATTTGTACAAACTGAATCTTCAGGGCCATCACATGATTAGGGATTCTTGGGAAGAGTGGACTCGGAAGAGATATTAAAGGTGGTTCATTGGATTGATAAGCGGGTGAACTCTTCGTGTAGACTGAGGGATGCAGAGTGATGGAGGAGGGGAGAGCACTCGGTGGGCAGCACGGAGTGGGGATGGCACTTTCCTTAGTAGGCCTACCTTGAGCATGCTCTAGTCATTTCTACTTCCTCTCCGGGTAAGAGCATTGTCTTCACAGCTACAGAGCTCTTCCCCTTCCTCATGGGTAGGCCATGGACAAGCTAGTCAGTGGCAGGGGTCTGTCTTCCTCAGACATCTATCACAAAACTTAACACTGGATATATCAGAGAAAAGGCACTTGGACTGAGCTGAGCTGAATATCCCATGATGATGATTGTCTGAGTGAGCAGTGGAAAGGATGAAATTAAGAGATAGTTAGGCAGGAGAGTCCCTAGAGCTTTGATAATGGAGTAGATGAGGAAAAGGATGCGTTGAGAAAGAGTCCCAAGGATGTTATCCTGAAAGATGAAGAAGATGTTGATACCATTTACTAAGTGACAGGAACCTCAGGAGGAGTGATGCTGAGGCACCCTGACAATTTGATTCTGGGCTTGCTGGGTGCAAGCATTGATGGGCACCTCTGATGTCTTGAGCCAGCCCCTGATTGGCTCTTTTCTGGCTGAGAGCCGAATTCTCCCTCTCCTTTGTCTACACTGTATTCTCTCTATTCCATCTATATATACCTTTCCTCAATTTTGTGAAGGCTCTAGAGTTTTCAGAACCAAAGACTAAAATGCAAGCCATGGGAAGAGTATAATACTAAAAGGAAACCCACATTTACTCTGCACCCCATGGGCAGCACTGACTCTGGGGACCCATTTATTCATCTTCCAAAGGGGCAATTACACTGAGGGATCTCTAAGATATCTTTTAACATGTGATTCTTGGGTTATAGCGTGTTGTAGCAAATGGAGTATGGTTTCTAAGAAATCGAAAGTCTTGATTTGTTCATTCACTGTGATGTGACCACCTAGCTTCTCGGAGTCCCACCTTGTCAGGCTGGCAAGTAGGGGAGATGATCTAACCTAATAGGGTAATTACAAAGTTTAGAAATGGTAATAGTCATGATGGGCTAAACTGTTCATCTCAGTGGATTAAAATGCAAAGGTTTATTTCTCCATGAATTAAAATAGCAAAGGTTTATTTCTTACTCATGCTACATGCCTACACTGAGTTTTGCTCCAAGTCTTTTTCACTGGAGGTCTCAGGCAGATGTCACCTTCAGCATTAAGAACACGGATCAACATCATCGTGAAAGGTGACAAATTGCTCCCCAGCTCTTAAAGCTTCCACTCACATTTCACTGGACAAGGCAAGTTATATGGTCTCCCCAACGTTATTTTTTTTTTTAGCCAGTTGGGAAACAAACTCCATGAGCCTAGAAAACCAAATTTCCCTCCCTCCTCACAATGTGTGAGTATATCAAACTCCTGCCATCGATGAACACTCATTTTCTTACTCTTCTCCTCTCTCCTTCTGTCTTAGCCAGCTGAGGCTGATATAACAAAGTACTGTAGACTGGGTGACTTATACACAACAGAAATTCATTTTTCACAGCTCTGAAAGCTGGAAGTCCAAGGTCAGAGTGCCAGCCTGTTTGGGTCCTGATGATGGCACTCTTCCATGTCACAAACTGCTAACTTCTTGTATTTTTTCATGGGCAAAAGAGGGTGGTAGAGCTCACTTGGCTCTCTTCTAAAAGGGCACAAAGTCCATGGTTTTATCCTTATGACCTAATTACCCCCAAAAGGCCCCACCTCCTAAATGCTGTCACATTGGGGGTTACGGTCTCAACATACAAATTTGGGGAATTGGGTACACAAACATTCAGTCCATAATACCTTCCTTCCCACTGTAAAATTTTCACCTGATTTTATACAAGCTGTTTTGCCAATTTTCTAGGAAAAAGCAATACCTTGCTTTTTTATATTCGTTTTATTAGAAGTGAGTATGATAATATGACCATATTTTCATATGTTTATTGGCTAGTCATATTTTTCCTATAAATTATGTATTTTCTTTGCCCATTTATTTGTGGAAATACTGAACTTTTCCTTTTGACTTTGAAATCACCTTGTAGAGTCGGTATTTTAGGTTTTTATCCATAACATAAACTATTTCCTCTAGTTTAAAATTTTATCTTTCAGCCTGTTTATCATAGGTTTTCCTTTACAGAAAGGCTTCAGCCTTTCTTGCCTCAAAATTATAAAAATATTTGTCCACATTTTTGTTCAGTATTTATGTACTTATGTTATTTGCATATAAATGTTTGATCCATCTGAAATTTATTTGGGTTTAAAGTTATATAAGGTTCTAGCTTTAATTTTTTCTCTGAAGTGTTATACAACTGCCCCAAGATTTTTTTTAATTTGTAAAGTATGATGCCATTTATTTAAAATATACAAATATGTAAACAAACGTACAATACTTAGAGATAAGTATAAATATAAAGAAATGCTCAGAAATAATGGCCAAACTCAGAATGTCCATTGCCTTTGGAGGTGCTGGAGAAGGAGTCATATGATCAGAAATGAGGGACAAAGGAATCCTCAAATGTATCAGTAAAGTATTTCTTAAGTTGACTGGAGGGCTCATAAGCTCCTTACATTACTCTTTAGAGCCTTTTTCATGCCTGTAATATTTTAAATTCCAGTTTTAAGCAGCTAAAAGACCTTTGAGAAATAACTGAGAATACCCAAGAATTGAGGCTAGTTTAACTGAATGGTTATTATAATCCAATTCTTACATGTTTAATTAGCCCTCTCAAACCCCTCCTGCTCTGATGTACAATGCAGTGTTTATATCTGGATTTATTTATGAATCTTCATGCTATTCTCTTGATCAATGTGTCTTTTCTTGAATCCACCACCCACAGCTTCATAGCTTTAACTATCTTAGAATCTGGACGGGGGAACCACCTTCCTCATTGCTCTTTCTGTTCTGAAATTGTCTGGAAGTCCTCAGATATTTATTCTTGAAGATGATCTTTAGAATCACTATGTCAGTTATCTGAAAACCATCCTGTTAGAAAGTTAATCGGAGATGTGCTCTGTAGATCTAAGATGTTAATAGATACTGGTAAATGGCCCTCTGGGAAATTTGAACTAATTTGTATTCTCAAAATTTCCTCACACTTCTGCTCACATCAGACATTATCACACCTTACCTGTATTGCCCTAACAGGAAATGGTATTTCTGTGATTACTAGTAAGGCGGAGCAACTTTTCAAACAGTCTCAGCTTACTTGTTACATTATTCATGGATTGCCTAATTCACATTCTCTCCTATTTTAATTGGAATGCTCATCATTTTCTTACTGATTTGTAAGAATTCTTTATAAATTGATGATTCCGCCTCTTTGTTCATCATATACGATGCAAGTACTTTTTAAGTGTATGTGCTAAGTTACTTTCCTCTGTAGAGGTTTTTAAGTTTTCTGGCTCTGACCATCTGTCCCTTTAGGGCTGTGTTTTACTGTTTCTAATCATAGCAAAGGTTATACTGTCACATTCGTTTTTCTGTTAGTTCCTCATAACCTCCCTGTTAGGTAGAGAGGAAAGGAAGAACAAGTTAATTTACAGGTTGAGAACCTGAGGTCCAGGAGGAAGAACAAGCATGAGCTGGGGTTAAGCAGGAGCATCCAGGCCCACCCTGCATGCAGCCTCCGCACCTCTGCCAGGTGGATGGTCGGACAGAGGAGCGCTGAACTTCAGCAGCTATTCCAGTGTGCCCAGCTTCCTTCAGATGAAATTCAGACCCTCCAGCTCCTCTGTTATGGGAGCTTTTTGGGCATTACTCAGAATGATTAACTTCTGGCTACTGTTTTGATTAAAAAACATTTGGACTGAATTTGCTGTGTTTGCCAAGTTATTTTAAGCCACTTTGGTGTTTATTCAGTCGGCCTCCATCCTTGAACCACTCTCCACATCAACTCTGAGAATCAATTTTGCACAGAAATCGCACAGCCACTCTGGGTGTTGGAGGACATAGAATCTCATGCCCACTGCTTGAGAATGGGGGCAACAGACTTTGGGAAAGATGGCCATCTCTGGCATCAAAATTATAAAACTAATAATAATTATTAATATAAATGCCTTTGTGGTTACATCTTCCTTTTCACAAAATTTCCACCCAACACATTTACTTGATTCTCACAATGAGCTGGTGAAGTAGTCACTACAGACAGCAGGAATTGGCAAATGTTTTTTTCTGGGAAGGGCCAGGTAAACACTTTGAACTTGGTAGGCCAAGAGGTAAAATTGAGTAACTAGTCTCTTGAAATGCTAGAATCCTTTTCTAAATTTGAAGTTAAAAATGTAAAAATCATTCTTAGCTCACAGGCTAGATAAAAATGGGTAAAGGGCTGGATTCAGCTTGTGGCCTGCATGTGGTCTACTGACCCTCAACATACAGCATTGTGACAAGTTAATAAAGTAGGAAATTGAGGCTAAGGGAAGCTATGTGACTCTACCTAAATGACATTTTCCTTAGCCTATGTGGGCAATATGTGGGCTTCCAACTTCCATCATGATGGCTCAACCTAATACAGGTGCTTCTCAACTTACCATGGGATTTTATTCTCAAAAACTCATTGAAAGTAGAAAATGCGTTTTACACTTAAAATATTGTCATCCGATGTAACCCCATCGTAAGTTGAATGTACTAAATCTGTACTGCTTTTGTACAATTGTCAAGTCAAAAAATTGCTAGGCAAGCTATCATAAGTTAGGGATTGTAACTTATTCATTCAAATCAACAATTTAAGCTTCTGCTATGTGCTAGGCATTGTACTCTACAGGTGGGATATTGTAAAGAAAAACAATAACAACAACAGTGATGTTAAGCTCTGGCTCTGATTTAGACAGGCCTGCACACAGTTTCTGACTACATAAAAGCTGTGTGATTTTGGCCGAATCACTTAATATCTCTAAGTTTCAGTTTCCTTATCTGTAAAATGGGCCTAATATAGTTTATTTATAAAGTACATGTAATAGTTCATTGGACTATTGTAAATATTTAAGGCTGTAATCTGTGTAAAGCCCTTAAAACATATCTAGGATATAGTGTCCATTAGACCAGAAGGAAATAACAATAGTAATGATAACAATAATCATAATTTACGTTGGCCTATAGACTTTCAAAGTGCTCACCGTCTAGAGAAAAAGATGATAAGTGCTGAAACATATAGCTGCAGTAGTCTATAATAAGAATGTTGAGGACACGAGGGAAGCTGCTTGTAGTATGTCTGGCAGCATGAGCTGGGTTTGTCTCCCAAGAACATTGGGGAAGCTGAAGCCCAGGAGGGGAAGTAACTTGCCCAGGATTACACAATAAGAGTCATTCAGTTGTTCATTCATTCATAAAGCAAAGCCTTTATTTGTCAGGCAAAGGGCAATAAACTTCCTCAAAAAGCCCATTGCCCAGTTGGGCAGCCATTGTGGATGCAGTGGGGAATGAGAATATGATGCATGGAGTAAAAAGAAATGCAAATAAACTACAAAACTGGAGTGAAGAAGCAGGAGGGTAGAAACCCACCTGGACAGAATAGGGTGAGGAGGTATTAGAGCTGGACCGAAGGATGAGAAGGATTTGAAGAGGCAAGGAAGGCCCCTCAACTTGAATAAAGCTAGGGGACTTGGGAATCTGAGATCTGGGAATGGGCTACAGCTGCAAATGAAGAGACTCTGAATAGTGCCTCACCCAGTGGTGGACCTGTACGGAGCATAGTCCCTGACCCTCTTCCCCCTGTACCTTGGCCACTATGCCTCACTGTCACCTGAGCTCTCCAGTGCTCACTTTCCCCCTCCACTTGGCTAAGTGTTGCTGGCTCCTAACAGCCCAATGTCAAGTGCTCCTTCCTGCAGGAAGCCCTTCCAAACCACTCCAGAACACAACTTTCAGTTATTATAGTATGTGGCCCAGAAGAATGGGAACAGGCCCTGTCTTGGTAGGAAGGTGCTGTAACCCTGGACAGCCGTTCACTCATCAGATCTCAATTTGTGTGATTATGTGGGCACCCCTGGTTCCCAGCCCTTGTCCTTAACCAAACCTATATCCTTAGCCAAGAAAAGATACTTTAAGGTTCATTTATAATTGAAGCTACATTATATATAGTCAGTTCTGTTCAATTTAGTAAACCAGTGTTCTTAATCATAATATGCATATGCTGTATGTATGTATCTACATGCATATTCACAGAGAGAAGTCATATTTAAATCCAATCGTAATGTTGCATTTGTGTTAACTGCAGTTCTTGCTCATCAGGGTAGTGGAATCTCCAGCCAGGTGTACAGGAGTGTGTATATGTCCTCATTCTGTCTAGAAGCCCTTCATTGTCTTCTCTTACTGCGTCTTTGTGTCGGTCACTGACCTTTGCCTATTGACTTACGTTCCACTTTGCATCATGAAGGATGCTGCTTGTATAAGATTGAAAAGTGATTTTCAGAGACATCTTAGCCTCCATAGAACATTGCCTGAAGTTCATAATAAATATGGTTTCTTTGTTAACTATATTCTATCACACTAGCAAGTTTCTTCCTAATTTAGTTTGCACGGACATGTACACTTCTAGAACTTGGTGTGAGTTACCCAGACTTGCATGTTGGTGTTCTTAGTAAAGATTTTCTTTTTCTTCTTCTGTAATACTAGTGTTTTCATTGAGTGGTTGGGAGAATGCCACGTGTGATGATGGTTTGTGTACAGTCTTGCCTTTTGATGAAAAGAATAACTTCCGAATTGTGAACAAGCTGAAAATGTTTCCTCTTGTTGCTCAGAAACTACAGCTCTTGCCTCCCTCACTGGGAGCTATTGCCCAGAACACAGCCTGTCTCCCAATCTCCACTTGTATAGGATTTGCTGTTTAATTATCTCTGGGGATAGAATGCCAAAATCTGCAGTTTAATAAACAACTCAAGGGATTTTTAAGTATAATAATGTATAAGAATCAAGTTGTTGATGCAGGGCTGGGCAGAGATTAGGCTCTCAGTGAATAACTATGATTGGGAATTTTACAGGCCTTGCTGGTTCTTTGATGCTGATTAATGCCCTTCAACCGAAATTCCTACAGGGCCTGCCTCCCACCTGTCTTGCTTCCTTCCTTCTTGCCTTTCTTCCTTCCTTCAGCATGTACTAAATTCTTTTTGGGAGCCAAGCCCTCTCTTTGGCATTGAGAATTTAGGAATTAAAACCACTCATCCTTGCCTCAGAGAGTTGGCATTGGGAAATACAGACAGGAAAAATGTGTAAGTTTATTACTGGGTAGTCGGTGCTGTTACAGAGGCCAGCACAGGGTTTGTGTGGGGTCAGGGGCTCTGAGGTAGGTTCCCAGAGGTATGTTGAACGTGGATCTGAAGCTAGGAGCTAGGTGGGCCCATGAAAGGCTGATGGATGTCCTAGAACAGTGGCTTTCATATTCTTTCACCTCAGGATATCTTTACCTTCTTAAAAATTATTACTGAGGGCCACAAAGAACTTATTTATAGTAGATTTGGATTAGTCAGGATTCTCCAGAGAAGCAGCACCAGTAGGAGATATATATGCAAACATAAAGAGATTTACTATGGAGAACTGGCTTACACAATTATGGATGCTGAGAAGTCCTGTTACCTGCTGCCTGCAAGCCGGAGACCCAGAAAAGCCAGTAGTGTAATTGCATTCCAAGTCCAAAGACCTGCAAACCAGAGGTGTTGATGTAAATCTCAGTCCAAAGGTAAGAGAAGGCCTATGTCCCAGCTCAAGCAGGAAGGCAGGAAGCAAAATGGTGATTTCGTCTTTTCCTGCCTTTTGCTCTATTCAGGCCCTCAAAAGATTGAATGATGCCCATCCACACTGGGGAGAACAGTCTACTTTAGTGAGTTCATTAATGCTATCCAGAAACATTCCACAGATAAACCTAGAAATAATGTTTAGTCTGGGTACCCCTTGGCCCAGTCAGCTTGACACATATAATTAACCATCACGATGCTACAGCTATCAATACTTAATCTTATCAGAAGTTAAAGTTTATATTTTAAAAATATTTACTTAATGTATTTTTTTAAATTAATAACAAATCTATTACATGTTAACATAAATCACATCTTTTATGAAAAATAACTATATTTTCAGAAACAAGGTGAATCCAGTGAGAAGAGTGACCTTACTTTACATGATTGCAAATCTCTTTAGTGTCTACCTTTATAGAAGACAGCAGGATTCTTATTTGTGCTTTTACATTTGCTCTGTTGCAAGATTATATCTCATGTAGCTTTTATAAAACTTCACTGTTCATCAGTGAGAAAAAGAAAGTAAAAACAGGAAATAACATCTTCCTGTAATTTTAAAAATAGTTTTGACTTCGTGGATTCTTGCCCCAGAAGAGTCACAGACCCCAGGATTCCCTAGACTATACTTTGAGAATTTCTATTTTAGAGGAAAGAAGCTCAGTGACTTACAGTTGGCTACCTTTCCAGGCTTTGGACTTCTGTTGTATAGGCAGGGAGACCAGGTGCTCATCCTGGAGACTGTGAGTCTATCAAGCAGCAACTGCCCATCCCTACCTCCTGCCCAGCTAGCTACATGTCAAGCAAATGGGAAATGTGTCACAACAATCTCAGGACAGAGGTGGAATTTCTTCAAACCATTACAGTATTTTTTTGGAAAAGAGTCTGCTATTAGGCTACACAGAATGGTGCAAAAACCTCAGACCTCTCTTTAAAGCAAATATATTTTTAAGAAGGCAGATTAAAAAAAATACTCTGTGCACTGATTGGACTTTGGTTTTTGTTACGAATGTGCCTTCTGTGATGTTATATAGAACAACATTGACATCTAGTTGATTAAAAAGCCACTAGACGACCCACATCTTAATATTTGGAACACAGTGATCATTTGAGGTTTGGTTGCGTTTTGCTAGTTTTTGTTTGTTGTTGTTGTTGTTCCATTTAAAAAACAAAAAGAATCCTAGAACCAGGACTGTGACTTTATTATTGCAAGGCCAGGTGAGCTGTCAAAAGGGCTCTAACATCGGAGACCACTTGTTAACTGTGCGGATACACAGGGACCATATTTATGAACTACATAATTGAATAAAGATGGGTTTATGGGCAGAAAAAAAGAATGTGAGATAAAATGGTGAATAACTCTGTTCATTTGGCTCCCTTGGGATTGGGCTTGTTTTCTGCTTCCTTGCTATTAATGAAAAGAAATCCAATTTGTTCTACATGGTGAGATTTGTGATTTAGATGCTTATTAATTCTAGGTTTGCGTAGGAGCTCTTTTAAAAATATGGTCTTCAAAGCATTTACTCTCAAAGGCCGGAAAACCTTGGCTGAAAACAAGCCAAATGTGTGCGGCTAAAATATTTTCTGTGTTTAACACAAGTGTATTGAGTACCTGCCATGCGTGAAACCGTGATCTAAGGTTGGCATGGTTGGGGGTGTGGAAAAGATGCCACCAAAACAGCCTATTGTCCAGGTAGGGGAGTGAGTCAAGTGTATAGAACAAATAGAAGGATGCTCCACTTTGCTAGGCCAGGTGGGAGGGGTGGGGACAGGGAAAGGTGGCTTTTGGGAAAGGATGATGTAAGCCCAGTGTGGAGCCAGGTGGGCTCAGATTTCCAAATGAAGACTGGTGTTCTGGTGTGTGAGCTAAAAGTGTGTCAGCCCCAGAGATGGTGCAGGACCGTGATCCCTCAGCCATTGTTGAGTTCTCTGCCTCTGTCCAGCCCTGCGATGCATACAGCATAGTAGGCAAGAGAAAGATCAAGGTCCCTGCCCTTGAAGAGTATACAATCTTGTTGGGGATGCATATGAATACAAGGGAAATGATGACAGGAAAACCTAAGGCATTCTTGGATGAATTCAGATCTCAGGTAGGCACTTTAGGCTCTAACTGTTCATGAGAGGAAACAAGAGCATGAACATCTTTGAGTTCAGCCATTTTATTCATTCAGCAGATACTTCTTAAGTGCTGATTTTGTGCCAAGCATACCAGAAGGCTTGAGGAACCAGAAGAGGGCAAGATGTGGTCTCTCCCATTCCAGGACATGCATTTTCTTTTTCTCCTGTGTGCCTGGCCCAGTGCTGGAGTGCACAGTAGGTGCTTAGTTAGCATTTCTTTGACTTGAATCCAATGGAAAGGTCAGACTCAAGTCCCAGCTCTGCATCTGCCAAACCTTGTGGTCTTTGACAGGTCATTTAGCTTCTCTCACAGTTTTTTACCTGTAGAAGAGAAATATCAAAATTATCATTCCAGGTTTTTTTCCAAGCATAATTACAATAATGTCCTTCAAACATAGAGGTCTCTACAGTTTACAAAATTATTTTACTTCCAAAGTTTAAAATATATCCAACTGAAGGTCACTTGGGGAAAAGGAGATGATGTTGGCTTCTAGAGATGTCTGTAAAACATTCCAGAGCAAATTTGTGCCTGAAGGGACCATTTAGTGTCCCAACTTGACCCTCAGTTACTGTGACCTGGCTCCAGTAACACAGGGGCTCTGGAGGATGTAGGCAGTGCTCCTGTATCCCAAAAGGCAGCAACTCGCTCTGACCAAATGCATGAGGAGACCAGCCATGACCAAGAATCTCTCTTTGGCCTTCCATAGAGTCAATATTCCTGGAGAGGGCTGGCAGCTTTGGCACTTTAAACATCTAGGACTTTGGGGAAAATGAAGTCCACAGCAATGCCATTTCCTCTCTGATTTGAAGCAAGTTACTTCTTTCTGTGAGTCTCCTTTCCTCTGTCTTCGAAATGGCAACCAGAAAACCTACTCATTTAGGTGGTAGCATGGATTAAATGAGACAATGTATGTAATACTCAGAAACGGCTACATATGAGCTATGTGGATATCTCTGAAACTCACAGTGGGAAGATGAAATAGCTCCTGGCTGTAACTACATGAAACTTCATTTCTTTGAATTTTCTGACAACTGTGGCTAACCTAAAAGTCCTTCATGTTTCTTTTTCCATCACTGATAATTTAAAATGCTGAGTTCAGTTCCAAGTGAAGTCTTTTGCTGATGGTGAAGCTCTAAGTCCTTGCATCTGAGTCGGTTTGGACAGCCATAACAAAATACAACAGACTGGGTGGTTTAAACGACAGGAATTTATTTCTTACAGTTCTAACCACTGGGAAGCCCAACATCAAGATGCCAACAGATTCAGTTCCTGTTGAGGTCTCTCTTCCTGGTTTGCAGATGGGCTGCCTTCTTATTGTATGTTCATATCGGCAGAGAGAGCAAGCTCTGATCTATCCTCCTCATCTTGTAAGGACATTAATCCCATCACAATGACCCCACCTTCATGATCTCATCTAAGCCTAACTAACTCCCAAAGACCCCACTTCCAAATACCATCATATTGGAAGCTAGGGCTTCAACATATGAATACGGGGGACGTAAGCCTTTAATCCTTAACACCCTGTTTGGATTTTGAACATGACTCTCCAGGGGTGTGGTGGGATGGAGATGGGAAGGAGGCATCTTTTCTCATTGAATCAGTACAAGGAGTTAGAGGTGTGTAGTGGAAAGCAAGTTGGCTTTGGGTCCAGCCTGATTTGAGTCCCTACCCCATCCCTACCCCTTACTAGATGTGTCTAGTAAGGGCAAATGCTCAAACTCTCTTTTCCTCAGGTAGAAATTATTTTTTACTTACCTATTGTTAAGTCCGAAGTAAAATAACCTACAGCAATTGTCCGATGCCCTGAATGTTACGTTAGAGGTGAGCTATGCATGATAGTTTGCTTCTCCGTGGAGGACATAGCTGTCAGACAGACACACACACACACATACACGCACGCTCTATGGTGATACTCTCTCCCTTCCTCTTGTTCCCACTTTAGTACTAATCACTGGGTAGCCTCTACTTTCTGCTTAGGACCCTGTATATGGAATCAAGCTGTCACCACACAAGACAGGGTCAGAAAGGGCTCCATTTGTATAAGATATATAATATATAAAAATAGCCTGTTCATGCTTTTTCTAACAAGGAGCTAAATTAGAAATCACATTTCTTAATACTTTCAGAAACTGAAGACAGGTCCCTTTAAACTCCATTCCCACTGGATAATGTCTTCTAAACACCTTAAGTTGCTGTGTGTATAGTGTGGTGCGGGTAAAGACATTTCAAATCTCTAACCTCCAAAAGGAAAGCAGACTCATCTGTTCCCTTTATATCACCCCAGCAAGGTCACATGGTGAGAGGAAGCACATGATGAGAGGAAGCAGAACATGCTCAGGCAGAAATGAGAAGCTCACCAGGGCCTTTGGTACCAAGAAGAACCCAGGGATGCCTTGGTGAACTCACCTTACCATCCTGGACAGCCATAGTCCTTACCTTCCAGGACAGACTGACACATTTACAGGACAAAGAAAAACTGAAGAGGCCCTTAACAGAGCACTGTGCAACCATGGAAATTTACTCTTGAAAAATACTCCCAATATTTTGCTAAGTTAAAAAAAAACTGAGGCATGGGATTGTATGTACAGTCTGATCATGAATATGGGTTTTTTTTTTCAGTGTGCACAAAACAAAGCCTGGCAGATGTAATTCCTCCCCACAGCATCATAATGATAGATAACTTTTTAAGTATTTCATTATACTTACCTCTCTTTCCAAGTATTTTTGCAGAGAACCTGTGTTACTTTTACAATTGGTCAAGGAATCGCATTTTGAAATCTCCGTCTCTTCACTCTAAGAATAGACCATGGATACTATGGTCATCTCCACCACCAGTCAGTTACTCACACTGCGCCCCCTACATCCTCTTGGGTATGTATCTTCCTTTCTACACATATCCAGATCCTATACATCCTTCAGGGTCCAGCGTCTGCCAGATTGCCCTTGCCAAATATACTCACAGTGCACATTGTGTACCCCCTTTGTTCCCACAGGGCTTCCACCGTGTTAAACACAAAGTGCCTGGGAGTTCTGTGCACACCATGCACTCATCAATAGTCTGCCACCCAGTGAATAGCATGCCATGAAGAATCTCTCCTTACTGTGTCCTTTAGTTATAAACACCCACCATTACCTCCTTCATCAGAAGATGTAATTCCTCCCCACAGCATCATAATTCTAAGAGGACAGCAGTATGTTTAGGAAAAAAACTCAGGTTTTATGGCCAGCTGATCCTAGCTACACTATGTTGTGGTTTTGGGTAAGTTACTAAAACTCTCAGGCCCAGGTTGAACTTTTGTAAAGTGAAAGTCAAAGGCAGGTTGATCTCCTGATCTGCAGGACTTGAGAATTAGAGGAAATGAATGTAGTAAGAACAATGCCTGCCACCAAGTAGCTGCTTCACAGCCTTGTTCTTTGTTCTACTCTTCATGGACTTAAAGAGCTAGTTTTGCCTGGTTCACGCTGTGTGTTCCGAACACAGAATCCTGTTACTGTTTTGAGTCTCTGATCTCAGCACCTACATCATGTGGCTTTTCCAGAAAATGTATGACTCTGTCACAGAAGTGGTTTTCTACTTACTCAAAGCAGTTTGTTTCATCCTCATCAGAGTTCTGGTATTCTGGGATCCATTTTTGTCTTTTTTTAAAATTCTTTTTATTTTTTTCTTCTCTATTATTTCTACAAGAGTGGCATGGTTTCACTGTGTCCCCACAAAAATCTCATCTTGAATTCTCACATGTTGTGGGGGGGGATCTGGTGGGAGGTAATTGGATCATGAGGGCAGGTCTTTCCCATACTGTTCTCGTGATAGTCAATAAGTCTCATGAGATCTGATGGTTTTATAAGGGGGAGTTTCCCCACACAAGCTCTCTCTCTTTGCCTGGTGCCATCCATGTAAGATGTGACTTGCTTGACTTGCTCCTCCTTGCCTTCCACCATGATTGTGAGGCTTCCCCAGCCACGTGGAACTGTAAGTCCATTAAACCTCTTTCTTTTGTAAATTGCCCAGTCTTGTTATGTCTTTATCAGCAGCATGAAAATGGACTAATACAATGAGTAACTCAGAGTCCCTTACCATGTGGGACATTTCCAAACCCTCTCTAGCTCCCTGCTGCATAACTTGCAGGCTTGTGCTGCCCTCCTCCTGTCCTCCTTGCCCTTCCTCCTGGGCACTCCTGCCCCTGTGCTTTTCTGAGCCCTTTGGCAGAGCGGCAGCATCAACTATGCTGCTGACAATTATCATGTCCATGTCTCACTTCCTCACTCTACACAAATAACAAAAGGTTGATCTGATAACCTCTAAGTATTCCTCTCAGGATTCAGTGTAAAGTACGTGGCATGTAGTAAGTGCTGAAAAATCTTAATGACTTCAGAGATGGTACTGAGTCACGTCCACAGGACTATGCATTTTTTAAGATAGGGCACATAGAGGGTACCTATTAAATGTATATTGATTGAATTTTTCAATTGGTTTGTTTCTTCTTCTTTATCTTTTCTTAATAATCCCTGTGTCTTCTTGAAATCAGCTTCCCTAAAATGCCTGTACCCTACCTTGTGAATTTTCTGCTTGCTTCTACCATTTCTGTGAGCAGAGGAGTCTGAATCAGTTCTACTCACGTCTTCTGGTACATTAAAAATAGAGCAACACCAAACCAATTAACACCACATTTCATTTCAATGTTTACATTTAACAGTTAGGGTTGTATGGTGAAATCTGTCAGAGGATCCTTTTAATAGGGTCTGTAGATAGACTCCTTACAGGCAGAACAGTCGGCCTTGATAATGTGAAGTCGGCTCATGAATGTGAAGGATGAAACACAGCACCTCCCCACCGCATGACAGACCCCACCTCCATTTGCTGAATGTTTGCTGAATGTTGAGCCTTAGTTTGGGAAAGTGTGCTGGACTGTCCGGCCACTTTAAAATTGGCTCTTGGCATCTATGGAAGGCTACAGATCCTTCAATTCTGGAACACTGACAGTACCAGTATCCACTCAGAAACCAGGCAAAATGGAACCAGAGAATGAGTACAGCTTCAGGGCCAGAGGGCCTCAGTTTCCCAGGCTACCTCTAGTTCATATCAGATGTTGATGTCCAGGCAAGTTGCTTCAGCACAGTGTAGGTGTAAGGGGCACCAGTTCAGAAGGTGGCATTCAATACCAAGGAAGGTAGCATGGGTGAGAAACCTGTGCGTAGTAGGCACTCCATAAATGACTTCAATTGTTACACAACCTTTGCAGTCCCTCCTGGAATGCACTCTGTGTCCTGATAAATAAATGTGTTGTGTTTATGGAGGAGTCTGCCTCTCCTTTGGGATCATCTACCTAGTTAATTCTAGCAAGCACATTTTGAAGTGAATGACTGCAGTTCCGAAGCATTGTGTGAGGCATTAAAATCAGATTAGCTGGCCTTCCCCGAGAGAACTGGTGAATTTTTCAAAACCACCCCTGCTCATTTCTCAGCCAGCTGGAGTCTGCATGTTCAATGTTGACAGAAACCTCTCATCGTACAGTGCCAAATTATTAAACAATGTTTAAGATTTCAGAAGCACAATCTTCACTCCAGTTTTATGCTAAGTCATCCAGTATTCTGAGAAAACTGCAGTTTGTTGATGTGTTAGAATCCCTTTCCGTCCTCCTTCGTTCTGCTGCCTCCCTAAGTACAGCTCTAATGGAAATCCAAGGGCAAATTCTCCATTAAGAATCATTTCCTAACTGGACATAGGAATAGGTGATTTCAGTCCTGATTCAACATTTTACATAGAATAGGTGATTTCTGTCCTGATTCAACATTTTACTGGTTGTGTAATCCTTAAGCTGCAGTACCATCAGTTTATTCATTTGTTTATTTAACAAATATTTATTGAGCACATGCTGTGTGCTTGACTCTGTTTTCTCTGGTCCCTGCTCTCATAGAACTTACAGCCGGGTAGGAGAGTCAGACATTAAGCACATAATTAAACAACTAATTATTTAAATTAGAATCTTGACAAGTGAGACAAAGTAGACGTATAGTGTCCTGGAACATGTCACTGGAGTCCTGGGATCATGTCACTGTGGTCCTGGCCTAGCTGGCATCCGAGGGAAAGTTTCTCTGAGGAAGGCCAAGTAGGAGATGCAGATGGGAGGGCAGTGAAGGACCAGAAGTGGCAAGATGCTTGGGGCATATGGCTGACAGGAAGATACCTGGCCTACCTGCTGAGCCTCCCCAGGAGATGGTCCCAGGTAAGGCTGGTGAGAGGTGGGGTCAGATTTTGCAGGCTGGGAGGTATCTGAAGAGGAAGAGGAGGCAGATACCCCAGAGGGCTCTGGGAGTGAAGTGGTGGGGCTAGTCTTACCAATGACATCACAGTGTCATGGAGGACAAGTGTTGCCACAAGCAGGACCTGGGGATTCCAGCAGACCTGGGCACAGCAGGGTCCCTCCGTTAACAAGGCAGCAAGGCAAAGGCTTCAGGTCTTTAGATCACAGCTAAAAGAACCAGACAGCCACAAGAGTCACCCCTATGTGCCCTACCAGAAATGATTCCCCCCATGACTAAATATTTCTTAGCGCTTCTCCTGCCCGATTCTGTGGGGCCTTCATGTCCAGTGTCTGCTTCCTGGTTTGGCACTTGGCCCTGAACTCCCGATCTCTCAGGCCTGGGCTCTGCGCACTTCTTCCCACTGTACTCTGCACACAAAAGCACATATACCCAATCCTTCTAGGACTGAAGCCTCATAGTTTTCTCAGGACTGACATTTATCACTGTGGCTGCTTGTTTCCTAGTCATCCTGCTGGGGGCCCTTCTGCCCTGTCCTCCCTATATAAACCAAAGGGAGATCTGGTCATGGGGTTCTAGCCTTCCCTGGTTTCCCTTTCCTGCTCTTCCTCCTCCATCTCCTCCTTTTAATTTGCCCTTTCTCCTCTAAGACTGCAGGAGCTCAGGTCTGAACATCCCCTCGGCTACTACAGCAGTCTCCCAACTTTTCTCCCCGGTAGGTGCTACAGCCAAAGTTATTTTTATAAACCATAAACCTGACTGTCACTTTAAAGACTTCAGTGAGCACCCAAACTGGCCATAGGTGCCCCCCGCCCAGATATTTGGCTGGCCCCACCAATCTCCCCAGCCCCCATCATACCTGTACCCAGCATGCCCCCTCTGGCCCAGGCTCACGTACTGTTTTGGTTTTCCAAGCTTTCCTAGGCCTTGGTGCTTTTAGCTGCTATTCCTTCTGGAAAGGCACCACCCATTTCTCACAGACAACCCTGCAACCCTCATTTCAGTAATTTGTTCACCTCTGTGGGACCCTCATTGTCTGCAAGCACAGTCAGGGTGGTATTTCTGGGTTGTCTCGTGCCCTCTGCTTTCCTGAGTCATGGTGCTTAACTCACTGATCACAGTGGTTTGTTTACAGGTCTCCCTCCCTTGTAGACCTAAGCTAAAATCATCTATCCTATCCTATTCTATATTACTTTTTTCTAACTCACTCCACTCTTCTCTCCTCCCCTCTATTGCATTCTATTCTATTTCATTCCATTCACGATGGAATTATTATGAGATAATACATGAAAAGTGCTTAGAAGAGTGTCTGGCATAAAGCAAGCATTAAATATTGTCTATTGTTATTCACTGTCTTATATGTTTAAAAATTTAATTTATTCATTGCTCAATGAATATTAATTGTGTGCCCAGTACAAACCAGCCTCTGTGTTAGGTGCTGCGGGTTCAAGAACAGAAAAAAGCAGACATTGACTCTGCCATTCTAGAGCATCCCAGGCTGAAGGAACAGCCTGTGCAAAGGGCCTGTGGAGGAAGGGTGAAGCATGGCTAGTTGGAGAGGCTGAGGAAAGCCAGTGCCACCACAGTAGAGAGAGAAAGGAATAGGTGAGCCAGATTTGGCCATGAGTCAAGAGTCTCTATTTTGAAAATAGTAGGAGGCCTCTGAATTCAGGTTAGTATCACCAGATTTGCCTAGCCCAGGATTGGGAACATTGAAAATACCTAGTAAACGCTGTTTGAATGAATAGATGATGGATGGGTGTGTTGATAAGAATAATATCAGCTAAGATTTATGATACTTATTTATTTTTGAGATGGAGTCTTTTTCTGTCACCAGGCTGGAGCATAGTGGCGTCATCTCGGCTCACTGCAAACTCCATCTCCTGGGAGCAAGCGATTCCTGTGCCTCAGCCTCCTGAGTAGCTGGGACTACAGGCGTGTGCCACCATGCCTGGTTAATTTTCTGTATTTTAGTAGAGATGGGGTTTCACCACAGCCAGAATGGTCTCCATTTCTGACTTTGTTGATCTGCCTGGCTTGGCCTCTCAAAGTGCTGGAATTATAGGTGTGAGCCACTGCACCCTGTGGATACTTTCTTTTTTTTGAGATGGAGTCTTTGTCACCCAGGCTGGAGTGCAGTGGTGTGATCTTGGCTCATTATGTGATCTTGGCTCACTGCAATCTCTGTCTCCTGGGTTCAAGCTATTCTTCTGCCTCAGCCTCCCTAGTAGCTGGAATTACAGATGTGTGCCACCATGCCCAGCTAATTTTATATACATATATATATTTGATAGAGATGAGATTTCACCATGTTGGCCAGGCTGGTCTTAAACTCCTGACCTCAAGGGATCCGCCTGCCTCCCAAAATTCTGCCATTACAGGCTGCACCCAGCCAGGTTTATGATACTTATTATGTTTAAGGCACTATTCTGAGAGTTTTATATGTGATAACTTATATAATCTTCATGACAACCCCATGAGATAAGTGCTGTTTTCATCATCTCCATTCTCCTGAGGAGGAAAGTGAGACACGAGACATGGGGAGTTGACCAAATTGCCGCAGTCACACAGTGAGCGTGGCCAGGATTTCTACCCAGGCACTTGACCCCAGATCCTGGGCTCTGGGTGGATGGGTAGATGGAGGAACAAACCTTTGCTAACAAAGCACCCAGGGAATGAGAAGGCTGATCTTGGATTGCATCTCTAATTATGAAGATCGTTCCAGTTACTTCTCTGCATGTGTGTCATCAGTGTTCTTCAATTCTCATTAGAGTCCCTTAATTAGAGGTAATCCAATTAAGCCTGGTTCTGTTTTCTGCAGTTCTTCCAGACTCGGTGCTTTCCCTTTCTCCCCTGCAGTATAGGGATGTCTTCTCCAAATGCTTGGAAGCCATGCAGATGTTTATTTTCAATGAGAGGGCCAGGAGATGCATCTAAGACCTCCTTCCAGTAGCCGTTTGCTCCGTGCTAGTTTTTGTAACGAGTAGTTGGTTTGAGATCCTAGGTGGGCTTTACTCTACAAATCAGAATCCCAGTTACACCAAACTGAGTGACTTCTTCCCTTCTGAGGTACATGGGTTCTGCACGGTGTGGCCTTCCTTGCTGATAGCTGGTTTGAAGAGCTGCCGCTTGGCCGTTCACTTGTCAGCACTGGGCCCTTGACCTCCTCTATCGTTATCACATGTGAGGAATCTTTTCTCTTCCTTTTTCTTTCAAGTAGTTTTTCCCCCAAGGAAATCTGCAAACAGCTTTGACAGCCATGGTTATCACCTTTAGTCTGCAGCTCTTTCTGTAGAATTTGAGCTGTGAGCATGTGTGAAGTAACGGTTCTGCATCAGAAGCATGCGGGAAAGTCTAGGCCTTCTTTTAAAATAATGAGAAAGCTGGGAGCTGGAGACCTCTGGGTCTCTTATTCTGTCATGTTGTTAGCATTGTGAGGAGCCAGGATAAGCCAGTGTGTTGCAATCAGCAGTGAAGTGAACTCTGTAAAACCACAATGAAATTGTCATTAATTGGAGTCAAGGAAAAAATTGGAGGTTTTCAGAGAAACGTAATTTGGTTTACCTCGGTTTTTGAGTCTGACAATGGTTACATGGGAGAAAGAGAGATGGAAATTTGCATTTGTTCTGAAAATTGAGAGCAAAACCTTTAAACGGTTGACATTTTCAACAGTTGGATTGTTTGTTAGCCTTGTCTGCAAAGGTCTTTGACCTGATCCTAAACAATTTCTATTTTGTGTTATTGGTATATTTGTTCATTTTTTTTTTTGAACATAAGAAAACATTTTAAGGAAGCAGTGCAAGGATTCCGGTGGGGCGAAAGTTCAGGCAGTGACATTCACTGAATCAAATAATGTACCATTCAAGGTGCTGGATACTGGGGATACAAAGATGGATGGATCAGACACTGCATCTATTATCCAGAAACTCCTACTTTGGCAGAAAAGCCAAAAAAAAAAAAAAAAAACAAAAAAAAAAAAGGAAAAAAGCCCATCATCAAGTGGAAGAAATTGTTTTACAGCTCTTCATTGAACCCCTCCCCATGTCAGATGTCCTATATTTCATGTTGCTTAATCTTCATAATAACCCTGCAAATTAGAAACTATTAGTTCCTTTTACAGAAAAGGAAACCAAAACTCAGGGCTTTCTAACTTCAAGGTCCGTAGCTTCTGCAACTCCCCATGCAGCTTAGGTGCCCTGACAGGAGGCCAAAAGGGGAGGAATTTTTTTTCCACCTAGGGAGGGCCCTCACGAAAGACTCCATAGAAGAGATGGCATTTCAGTGGAGTGCAGTGTCATTTTGAATTATATGACAAATTACTGCTGAGAGAGGCCGAGAGTAGAATAGAGCTGAGAGAGCCTAGAGGAGGTGGCAGTTGCGGTCACTGCTTTGGAAGATGCACAAATGGGTTATAAAGTTGTAGCAAAGGGGCATAATGATTCCAAGAGTGAAACGATGCAGAGATTGACAGTGAAAGTTTTACAGCTTCCCAGTGCATCTATACCAGCTACTCAGAGGCTATTTCTATACTGACAAAGTGAAGTGTGTCATGGGTAAAAAGTCCAGACATCATAACGACTATGACACAAAGCACAGTGCACTGATCTCCAAATCATAGCAAATGCACTGTCAAATTTTTCTGCCACTGCCTCAGGCCCTTGGGAAGGTGACATCTGCCGGTCTGGGAATATTGAGGGCAGGTCAAAGTGGAAAAAACAGGAATAGGTCCCACTTTCTGGGGCTGCCCCCTTTGACCTGCTCCAGTACCAGTCCTCTGCTGGCCACAAGGCCCAGGGACTAGAGCGGGTGGTACAGAGTGGTTCCAGGAAATGGTGTGCTTTGGGGAACTCAGGGTTTTGACAGCAGTAAACCCCCCACCACTTGCAGAGCAAACATTAGTACATGGCAGGCCCTGGACATTTCCCTGTCTCGTGGAATCATCACAACAATACCATAAGGTGATTTTTTTTTTCTTATTTCTGTCTTCTATTTGAGATATTAAATAACTATCCTCACAGCCAAGCTCCTAGGAAAAAAGTTGGGTAAAGAGAAAATATCATGGGTTTTATTCAAAGCCAAGCACTCTCTCACATGAAAGACCTCAGGCCTCCTGACATGTCTGTCGCCTCCCTGACTTGCTACCTTGGACTTGTTTCCATCATCCTGGTTTAAATGCCAAGATACTTGGGACAGGAAAGACAGTAGGTTATTCCTGTGAACCCATGACTCTCTGTGCGTTCTTTCTTGTGCCTCCTACCTGTCCTGCTCTCCTTATTCTGGATGAGAGCTGCTGTCAAGACACCCCCCACCCCAGCCCCGTGCCACTCCCCTAGAGGCCTCATGGGACTTCTGGAGTGGTAGCATTAGATGCTCTCCTCTGTCCCCATGACACCCTGAAGTATCCAGTAGTTTTTTTTTCTTTAAAACATGAAACAATAACAAAAAAATAGAGGCTTTTGCATACGAATGTGGATTTCTGATCTTTGAGTAAACATGGAACATCTGGGAACATTGACCCAATCATCATTTTGAGTCTAGTAGAGGACACAGGACACTCCTTTAAGGAGCTTGTGCTCCTCACCATGGTTCCCACCCCTCCCTATTCTATGTTCATCAGGCCCATTTCTTGGTTTTGTGGTGGCCTGGCTCCTGGGGACACTGGAGTAACTATGTAAACGTCTGTCTCCCTGAAGGAAGGAAACCACCATCCCTTAGGGAAGGGCCCCATGGTTTCATTCATGAACAGTTTCTGGCACAAAGCAAGCACCAGAGAAAATACCCTTGAGAGATCCCATGGTTGCATTAAGTTTCTGTGATCTTACTTCCATCGAGAGAGTTAGATTACTTTCCAGCCTATGCTAAGGCAATTATTAGAGTGTACTGAAAGTCATGGGTGCTTGCTGGCAAGGGGCAGAAATAAAGCACTGCTGATGAGGGAAGGGGTGAAGGATGGGGAGGATGACTTTTACCCACATCCCTGGATCTTGCTCAGAGCTCAGAATCTCCACATGTACCAACCAGATTCAGAAGCTAGGGAAGCGATCTGTGACCTAAATAAATAAAACTGTGTGTCAAATGATGGGAAACCCTTGCAATAGACCCTTCCAAAAGTCCATTTATACATAACACCTGCGATCTACCAGGCAATCACGAATCTTGTAATTGGGAAAGGCATATGCCAAGAGGATTTACTTAGAAGAAACTGTGTCAGCCCTAATTAATGACTCCAGAGCAATCAACCAGGCTTCTCTGATTTAAAGCCCCACAGACCAATCCATGTTAATTGAATTTGATTGTATTTGCTATTTTAATTAGTAGGCAAATTATGAAAATGTTTATTTGTTCATGTGGATGCTATTATCCTCTTACTACTGTGGCTTTTTTGCTTTCCATGTGGGCCAAATGTGAGACCTTCCCTTGTTTCCTTGCTTGGATCCTTTCATTGAAAACTGGTTTTCAACTAGTAAAGGAAGATTAAAAGGTTCAAGTGTCCTAGCTGTTACTTGAATGTGGGGCTCCCTCTAGCAATTTGCCTTCCAGGAGGACCCAAATGCCTTTTCTGTCTGAGCAAAAGTTCTAAATCAGAGCTGGTGTCTTCTAGGAAGATCATATCCCTCCTGTTACAATCAGCTTGCAGAGCAGGAGCTATGGGTTTACATGGCACAGGGTCAGGGTAGAGAGTAGGCAGGATAAAGGGTGGAGAGTGTATGGCCTCTGCTTCCAGATGGTTTCTGTCTCTCCAAGGCAATTGATCCGAGAGAGGAAAGCTCAGTGGAAGGAGGAGTAGTCAGGATAGGCTTTCAGAAGAGAGTGCATTTACCCTTGTTTTGATTCTAAAGGAACTTGGAGTCTTTAAACTCATTCACTCATTTGGTAGGCATCTGCTGAGTGCCGGCTGTGCACTGGGCTCTGTGCTAGGTGCCAGAGGTACCGTGATAAATGAAACCCAGCCATGCTCTTTACAGCTCAGTTGGGGATAGACATTAGCATATGATTGCCATTCAGTGTGAGCAGTGGGGTGAAGGAGGGAAGCCAGCACAGGAAGGTGGCATGAGGAATGGGACCTCATCCTGCCTGAAAGGTAGGAACTCCTAATCTCGAGTCCTAGAGGGGAACCAAGATCATGCCAGTGCCAACAATGACAGCTGTTTGAGCTTAGGTGAGCCCTGGATGTATCTCATAGAATTGTGATCAAGTCCAAATTCAGTAGCACATATCAGGTGCCTACCATAATGCTAGTACAAGTAGGCACTTGCTAAACAGTGCCCACACTCTTGCAATCATTTCATTTCTTTTCCATGAAGTCCCTTCTTTGGCCACCCTGTCTTCCTTTCTCAATACCTCTTGGTGTCACTGTCATCATTTTGCCTCTTAGTTGCATGCCATTTTAATCATCAGTTAATTCTGCTGGTGTGTCAGTTTCTTAAGGCCAGGGATCCTGTCTCAGATCTCTCAGGGTAGTGTGGGATACAAGCAGGTGCCAGGTGAATACCTGCTGGGGGTGACTGAGAGAGGGGCTCACACATTTCCCAGAGTGGGTAGTGATGTGTGACCAGAAGCTGTAATGACCTTGCAGGCAAGTGATATTCTAATCTGTCACTGTGTTTGTGAAGTTAATATTTCATTTTACATAGTGGAGGCACTGCTAAATTGTTATACCACTCAACTTTTGAAGAGACACCTCATATTAATCTCATCAAACTACTCCAAGTTTTAAACTCACTGTGAATGCAAATAAAGCCTGCCATGAGATAATGCAGGGTAGGCTGTCAATATGCTGATGGGGAAATTGTCTCACTTTAGAGACAATTCCAGAAAATCAAGAAAATTTGTTCCTGGTGTTAGGCAGAGTCGTAATAAAGTGAATTATTAGAGGTATTTCCAGCTGAAAGTTTCAGTGATTTCCCAGATTAGTGGATCCTCTGGGAACAATGCTTCTTTATAATGATGCTGAGCCCTTAAAAAACAAACAAAAAACAATCTTCATGAATTATACCAAAGAAGTGTTGAGTGGACCAGATGGCTCAGTTATAAACAGGGTTGTTGTTCCTTGCATCATCCTTTGAATGTGCAGGTGGAAAAAGTTCAGGGAATCTTCTGGAGGAGCTCATTTAATAAGCTGCCTCAAGTTGTTGGTAGCCGTAGCTTCCTGATGCAACCTCAGCTGCAAAGACCAAAGGAGTAGGGAGTGAGGCTTCAGCATCCGTAGACCTGCTGGCAGCTTCCCAACCAGGCCTGTTTTCTCCTGAGAGCACTCCTCCCTTAGTTGGAGTCCACTGGAGGAGTCTGCCTTCTGTAAAAGGTCTTACAGCCTATTGGCCACGGGACCCCAATTCCAGTATCAGACCCACCAGTCAAGTGACCACTGTCAAGATTCACCAGCCTCTCCAGACTTTGTTTCTTACCTGCAAAACAGAAAACATGTGTTTATTTGTTCAGGAGTACTGAGGCTCAAATGGGAACCTGTCTTACTCTCCAAATACCATAAAGGTTTTCAATGTTATCTGACTCAATATACAATTGTTAGAGAAATGAAAGAACATTGGAATTCATATTAAAGATATAACTGTTTTCTTCTCCTTCACACTTAATACCAGATTTGTTAGCTCCTTAGGAAGCCTGTCTGGGCCTCCCACAGTTTTGTAATTTTTATAATCAAGGCTTTTCTGCATTCCTTCATTATAATAAGATCATGCATTAACTGCTCGCTACCTGAAAGTCAGGACAACCGTGTGCTGCTGCTCAGGCAGTGCATGACATCAATAGTGCCCATTGGTGCCATGCACCTCATTCATTACATTGTGACCCACTGCACATTACCGCTATATGGGGTAGGAACTATCAACTTTCCCATCTTAGATGAGGACAGTAAGATACAAAGAAATTGGGTGGCATGTCCAAAATAGCTCACGTTGTAAGTGATGGAGCCATGGTGTCTGGCTCCAGAGGTAATAGTCTTAACACCTGCACCATGTCATCTCTCAGGCAGTCTTCTGGGAATGGTTTTACCCAGGTAAGCTAAGGTGCCTTGGGCAGAGACAGACATGTGGTCCAGTGACAAGCCAAGGCCCTGAGGCACAGGGAAGGGAACGTGAGCCATGATGAAGTGGCAAGGAGGGGCTTGGAAAGATAAGTAGTGAGATGAATCCCAGTGGTTGTTGGGACAGCAGAGGGTAGGGTCGGGTTTAGTAAAGACAGAGCAGGTAGATCAGGAATTTGAGTTTTCAAACACAGGACAATGTCAGGATGCTGGGTTTATGCAAAAGCTCCTGGTACCTGGCAGAGTAGAGCAGCTATGGAAGAGCCCCTCTCATATGTCTATGCCTATGAGATTATCAAGGGCCCCCTCAGCTCTTGGGCTGTAACCTAAACATTAGTGATTAACTGTGAAAAGTTTGCTGCTGCTAAAAGGTGAGTATTTTTTTCATGCTATTGACTAGACAGACTTTGGCAACAATGTCTCCACATGCTAGAGTTCTAGGTTCTTACTGTGATGCAGGAAGAAGTCTGGAAACCTGAGGATCCTTACTGGAGCCACGATTCTGTGCTGGGAGATCTCAGGTGTCATTTGGTAAGCACACATTTAGTGCCTACTTTGTACCTAAGCTTGGGCTAAATGTTGAGGAAGGGTCCAGAGAAAGAATAAACTTTGAAATAATTTTTGTAAGTAATCCATTCTGCAAAACAATCTATCCCTGAATCCCTCGAAATGGTCTTTCCTGCTTTTGACATGGTCCAGGGCTCCAGCTAACAACGAACATGCTCCTATATCCTTTTGGTATTCTTTTTTCTTTTTTTGTAAGGGGGATTCAATAGTCAATACATACATTATGTATATAAATACATAATACAATAATCATATGTGTATTGACCCCTCCCCTGAATAAAAACCCCATAGACAATGGAAGCATGGGCATTACATGGCTGTAGGTGAGGCGTGCTCAGCGTCACCCCACTGTCAGCAGCCCCACTGGCTTGAGTTCTTGGAGGACAATCTTGATTTATTTTTCTTCCCTTCAATGAAGGTGAATTGTAAAATGTCTGTGTAACTGTGAGAACCTATATATAAGAATAATTAAGAGTTTGGACTTTGGAGTTAAATTATCCTGGAATTTTAAACTGTTTACTAACTATATAACTTTGGGTACATTAACTGTCTTTTAATTTTCAGTTTCTTTATTAGTGAAACGAGAATAATAATAGTCCTAGATTGATGAGGATTTTTCTGAGTGTAAGAGTAATTCTAGCTTACCCTGAATTTGAAATGAAGAAAATGTCTTGTTTCATACCACTAGACACCTAGAGGCAGGGTAGGGAAATCTAGCAGCTCAGTGATAGCATCTAGGACCCACGTCTCCCTGTCCCTCTGCTCAGGCATCCTCAACATGGGTGCCATGCTGAGGGTAATTTCCCTGAGATCCTAAGGTGGCTGCCAGTGGCACTTGGGTCTGTGTGCCTCTTTGTTCTCACCCAGTATGATAGAACAGGAGAATCAATTCCTCCAATCCTGGCACATGTGTCCTCAACCTCAGTCTGTCTGAGCTATGGTCATGAAAATCTTTCAATTGAGTGACAGTGGGCAGGAGAATCCTGTGCACCAATTTGCTTCATAAGTAATCTGGCTGCCCTTGTAGGGTTAAGGAAGGGCTAGTTGCAGAACAAATCAGCATCTAATTAGGAAGTGGGAGAGGAAGTGGATGCTGGGAAGGCAGCCAGCAACAGCATCCACAGGTTACCTTGATAAGAGGGTTTGTCAGGAATAGAGAGATGACACATGGAAAGTTCTGAGCAGGTGCCTCAGCATGATTGTAGATCACTCTAATAATAAGCAAAAGTGCAAACCCTTCTAGGAATTTCCTTCTGTCTCTGCTCCGAATAATAATCATTTTGCTATTTTGAAACATGCCCCAGGCACAGCACTCTGCTGATGCTCTGGAGAAGTGGCAACTCAGTCACCTCCCCAAAGAAAAGTCTGCTGTAAACACTTCACTATTGCTTTATGGCTTTTCCATTTTATTGCAAGTGCATTCCCAGCAGTCTCTGAACACTGTATCCCAGTGTCCTAAACAAACGTCCTTGTCATGCCATGAGAGGCATTCACATCTGAAGTGTCATCCGGGATTGTAAAGTATGGCCAGGTCTGACTGCTGACGACCATGCATTACAGCTTCAGGAAGCTCAGCTTTTCTGACAGCCCTTGTGCTCGGGTTACCTTCAGGAACTCTGCATGGTCCAAGCCAGCCATGCGACCTCAAGAACCTAAGAACTCCATGCACAGAGGAATGGGGTTGCCAGGACAACTGTCTACCTGGAGAACATCACAGACTCTGGGCACTGGGGGGCTAGTCAGAGTTCACTCCTATTTTTAGTTTTCAGGTAGAGAATAAGGCACTGGGTCAAGGAACAGATAGGAAAGGGAGTCTCAGTCATGGGTTTGAAAGGGAAAGTAACACCCTGATCACCTCCCCCTAGAAGGAGGAGAAGAGTGAGTGATAGGACTGATAAGGAAAACGATAAAGTGATGACAGGCACCATCCTGACTTAATGACTGCTAGATGCTATTGGGCATGCTTTGCACCTATTGGTAGTGAGCCGGCAGAGTGTTAGTTATAGCTCAGGCAAGCCAGTGGGGCTGCTGACAGTGGGGTGACGCTGAGCACGCCTCACCTACAGCCATGTAATGCCCATGCTTCCATTGTCTATGGGGTTTTTATTCAGGGGAGGGGTCAATACACGTATGATTATTGTATTATGTATTTATATACATAATGTATGTATTGACTATTGACTCCCCCTTACAAAAAAAGAAAAAAGAATATCAAAAGGATATAGGAGCATGTTCATTGTTAGCTGGAGCCCTGGACCATGTCAAAAGCAGGAAAGACCGTTTCGAGGGATGCAGGTACAGCCTCAAACAGCTTCAGAGAGGCAGCAGTGGATGGCGGCAGTGAGGGAAGGCGGCAGTGAGGGAAGGCAGCGGAACACAAGGGAAGTCCCTGAGAGCCTGATTGCTTATGTTGGCTTGTTCATTTGATGAGAGGTGAGCAGAGGAGACAGCAAATAAGACCTGGAGTAATTTCACTGGGTGCCAGAAGCAACCCCCCACCCAAAGGTACCATACAAAGGATGTGCTGGGAGTGTCAAGGAAGGCGCTCTCATCTTTTTGGAGGTGTAGGCTGAAATGGATGGGCTTGGTTTTGAAGGTAGAGGGCAAGGGTGCCCTAGCTGACTGCTTGTGAGGGGTTGTGGGAAAAGATGGATTCCCTTGGCTGTATGGGTCTATTCTGGGCAGAGTGTAGCTTGTTCTAGGAATGGGGGCCTTGGAGCCTTGAGAATGAGTTAGAAAGGGTCCAGCTTGGACTGTCCATATCCATAGGCACAGAGTAAACCTAATCCTATGCTCAAGCCTCCTCAGTCTGCCTCTATCCTCACTGACACACCTCTAGCACCGCCTTTGGCTGGCCCTGTCAGTCTCCTGTATGATTTCCTGCCAGGAGAGCATATGTCCCTCAGCCCCTTGGACTCTGAAGCTCCCAGGAGTGGCCTGTGTTCTCCAGTCTTGGCACCGCCTCCTTCTCCTCTTGCTCCCTAACCCTCAGGTGTGGGTTCATGCTCAGGTCCCCTGCCCTCCCTTAGCAAAACTGGAGAGACACCATTGCGGACCCTCCAAGCTAATAATGTAGTACCCCTACAAGCTGATAGTCCTTAAATTTTTGCTGCACATTTTATAACTGAGGATAAGGGCAAGGAGGGGGAGGACCTAAGGAGGTACACACCCCACCAAAATCTTGGAGCCCTCAGATAACCCAAGTTGTCCTCCCAAGAAGGCAGTTAGTAGGATGGTTCCTCAGCCCCACAGCATCCCTCAGAGTTTATCAGTTGTCCTCTCTGAAAAGAGTTCTTGAGAATATGATTTTCCCCCATTTCTGCTATTTTAATGTCTAGTACAGACTGGCACTCAAGGCACCATCCCTGTTCCAGCTTCCTTGAGAATCCAGGCTCGTAGGAAAGGAGGGCTGAAGGCTTCAGTCTTGTGTAGTACAGGATCAGCACTTGGAGCAGAGCATCCTCAGCTGGCGTTTGGCTGCAGGGCAGATGCCAAGGCCCTCACTGTCAGTCTCCACCACCCTCTGTAGCCCCATCTCTTCAGACCCCAGGCCCCCAGGCAAAAGGCAGCCCAGGGGCAGGCACCATGCTCAGGGGCAGAGCGTTAGTCATAGCTAAGTTGCAGAACAAGGACTTTGTCAGTGAATGGAAAGAAACAGAGCTACAATGTTAGGGAGAGGCAAGGCTACCCCTAGCCTGGGTCATGCATTGCTGGTCTCCCTCAGGTGGCCTGGCCCAGAATCTGGCAGCAACAGGCCAACCTGAACACTGAGATGGAAACCAACACCAAGTTAGTTTCTTGTGCATTGTTTGGGAGTCGTTGAAAAAACACGTATTGAGCACCTCCATGCTGAGGACTGGGATAGAAAAGTAAATCTATAGTTTCTGCTTAAAAGGACCTCAGACACAGGTGGGGGAGATGAAGGACAAGATAGCCAAATGTGATTCAGAGCAAGAGGTGCTGAGTGGGAATTATCTCATGGGTTTGTAGACAGAGGCGGAACCCCGAACCAACCTAAGGGCAAGTGGTGGTCAGGGAAATTTCTACAGCAGATGCTACTGTACTGTCTTTCAGAACAATTCATTTTCTTTTATCTCTTGTTGACCCTTAAAAACACATTAACAAAAAGATTTCCCCTAATGAAGGTTGTGAAAGAGACAATGTCTGAAAGAGAAGGCACTGTGTATTTTAGACTCGCGTCTCAACTGGAATGCTGTCATTCCCAGAATCTCAGAGCCCTGGTTGTAAGGCCTCTGAGGGATTTCTGGGTTACAAAGCTCTGAGATAATTGGTCAATCAAAAAATAAATCTCCTATTTGCAAACCAGCATCCTTGCCATGTGCAATTCTGTTTCTCTAAGCAGAAGTTTCTCACCCCCAGAAAATCAGGTACATTATCTGAATTAAAATCTAAGGGAGAAATAAGAAGCATACCTCATGCTGGGTTGATTTTCTCTAATGATCTGATCCATGCCCCCTTTTTGGGGAGGGACGTTATTACAGCCATAAATATTTGTAATTCTTTCTCTGATGTATTATATTTGTTAACAGCACCACGGGGTAGATGCTGCTCTTGAGAAAATAAGCACGTTGAGTGGTAGAGACTAAAGAGAGAAAACCAGGAAAGGGAGGTAATCTCTCCTTCAGCAGGGCTCCCCAGCAGTGGCTTCCCCCAGCAGTGGGCCTCCAGGGTTCTTCCTGAGCACTGGAGCAGGGGGCTTTATAGAGGGGGTTCTGGACCACTGGTCAGAGAACTGGGATTCCAGTTCAGCCTCTGATGCCAGCTAGCATTGTGCTGTTTTGGACAGAGCAGTTAGAACTCTGGAGCTGTCTCCTCTTCCATAGGTTATATGAGGGAAGATAAATTAAGTTAGTAGATGCAAAGAGATTTTATAAAGCAGTAAGCTCCACACCTACACGTCTCAATAAAAGGTCTGGAAGCTAAGCAAGCTACCCACTTCCTTTTCAGCCTCATGGTTAAAATCATTGGCATTCTTCACTTCTCTAATCTACAAGACTTTAGACTCACACAAATATCAATTAAAATCCCAGTTCCATGATTTGGGGCAAGTTACATAGCTCCTCTGATATTCAGTCTCTTCTGTTTAGTGAGGGGAATTACTATTCTACTAAGGATAAAGTATGTAATATGTTTTATAAATGTTAGCCATTATTATGATATGTGTTGGTTTTGCTTTATCAGTCCAGATGGTTTCAGCTGCAATTAACAAAATCTGACTCAACTAGAAGAAACAATGAAGAAAATTTATTTTCTCATTGAATAAGAAGTCTGGCTGTAGGACAGATAAGCAGCTTGATAACATCACTGAGGATTCAAGTTCTGGCGTGGGCTCCTGTCTTGACACTAATCTCTTGCTTTTCTTTACAAAATGGCTTTAACAGTTGTGAATCTCATAGCCTCACCAAAAATGTCCAAAGACTGCACCCTGAAGCAGATCCCTCCTGATGTCAATTGACTTAAGAAATCCCCTACCAAAGAAGAGTAGATCTCTGAGGGGTAGCTAGATAAAACCATCTGTCACACCTCTTTAAACAAGGCTCAGGGGTAGAGACATGATATTATGTTGCCAAATCTCTTCTATACTACCTTGAAAAGTACTGTGGGAACATTAAACCTTCACTAAAGTGTTGCTACTAATTAAAAACTGTTGCTGGAGGGCTCAGTTATTTAAAAATTGTCATGATTAGTAGTCTTGATCCTTTGTGTAGAAAGCTGTCCGCTGTGGTCTAATTTCTAAAAGCAAGAAAGAATAGAAAATAATCTAATAATAGAGAAGTAAATAATCCATGTTGTCCCCTCTAGTTCTAGAGTATTAAAATAATTTTTAAGTGACATGTAAAAATGCTAATACATAATGTTAAGTGGGTAATATAAAGGATGCATATACACCACATTATTTCCACTAAGGAAAGCAAATATATGTAGAAAATAAAATTATGTATAGGGAAAAAGAATCTGCTATAAAAAGGTAGACCAAAATGTTAACAGCAATTTTTCTAGGATTGTGGAAACCAGATAAATTGGTTATCCGTTTTCTTTCCCTGTAATCCTCCAAAATTTGTATAATTCACATGTTTACTTTTTTAACAGGGAGAAAAATAATTTTTTAAAGCAATGGTGCTTAGCCTGATTGCAGAGAATGCCCTCTTGACATGAATCTGCATGTACATTTATATCTTTCTATTCCATCCAAATCAATGTGAAGAGGCAGCCCAGACCATATGTGAGAATCCTTGCATCTCATGCATTTTTAACAGGTTTGTTGAAACAAGTGAGAGATGAGGGAGAGGACTTCTTTGCACTGAGAACAGGTTACATAAACTAAAAGTGATACCGTCATGATGGTGACCACAGAAATGTGGGTTAGGGGACTCTTCAGGGACTGCAAATGTAACACAAAATTATGGAAGATTTTGGAAACCATAGTTAATATCTATGACAAATTACAGAGGATTGACATGCATCCTTATTAAGAGATTTGTTTTGATTACAAAGAGATTAAAGTTTTTATGAATTTTTATTTAAATTTGTGGTAGAGACAAGGTCTCACTATATTACCTGGGCTGGTCTTGGACTCCTGGGCTCAAGAGATTCTCCCACATCAACCTCCCAAAGTGTTGGGATTATAGGCATGAGCCGCCGCACCCAGACAGAGATTAAAGTTCTAAGTATGCCTCCAAATCAAGAGGTTTGATGAACTAGATCAGAAAGTATAAGATGGAATTGCAATTCGCCAGAGGTCCAGTTTGAAGTGAAGGTGAACGATACAGTTCACCTCACCATGGGTAGGTTGCTTATGAAGATCCTCTTCTTCCCCAGACACCTTGCCTATAAAGCGAGGATCAAAGCTTTTAAGAAGCCAAATGCATACTCTTCCTTTTCACACTCCTACCCCGCAACAAAGTGTTAGAAACAAGACGTACCATTTTAATGCATTATAATAAGTACTGGGTGTGTCAGAATTCCACACTCTCCTCTGCTGCCCGGTGCCATGTCTGAAATGCCACCATCATGGCTTTACTCTTTTGAGCCTTGAGTAGTCCCTAGTTTAAGGGTCCCCAAACTATACCTTCCTGCTGGGGAATAAATCTTCATCTCCTTGTCAGCAGCATCTCAGGAGTTAATAGCTGACTACTAGTGAGGAAGACCTCTGGATGTGGAGGTGGGGAGACAAGACAGGAGGAGGAAAGGCCCCCAAAGACAAGTTATTCAAAGCTCTTATCTATTGTTGTGCCTAAGGCTTCCAAAGATGATTGTTCCCATTAGTTGTTGCAGTCATCTGAAGTTGTACATTACCTAATTATTTCATCATTCTCACTTTTCCAAACTGAATTTGGAAGTTTTCACATTAATGCATGGTGGATATAAGATTGAAGGCTATGCTTTATTTCTACAACTCAGATTCCTCCCAAAGAGTCAAGAACCTGAGAGGCAACATTCTCCAAAAGCTACCACCCTTTTTGCCCTGCTAGCTCCTGAAAGCCATTATGCTGATGATGAAGGACCCAAGGAATAAAAGCTTAGGGTTGGACTGGAAACTACAGCTTGCTTTTTGCTCCCACGTTTTCAGGCAAAACTCTCTTGGTGACCTGTGTAATTTGTGCCCTCTTTAACTTTAAAAAAGTGCCCTCTTTAACTTTACTTGCTTTAGACATCTCTTTTAAGAGTGAAAGGTTGACTTTTTAGATGTTAAATATTTTATATCTGACCTTTTATCCATCATTGCTAAGATGAATACAAACTGTTTGCCCTGAAGAATAACTGAAAAAGCAATAGAATAAGATTATGAATTACATAGAACAAATAACACCTCATTAAAGTGATTGTGTATGTAGCTCTTAGCAAACAGGTCAGTATCATTAAAACAATACTAGAAAGCAGACAGAGTACAAAGAGATGAAACTAACCCACAGAAACACACACACACTCATATACACATGCACTGAATGAGCCAGTGTTAATTCTTGTGGAAAAAAACAGAATCATTAGAATTGAAGCCAGGCTTACTCGTACCCAATCAAAATCTGATGATTAACTGTACACTATGGCAACAAATGCTCTTATTGCTCTTCACAACATAGTCATTACCCTGTACTCCAGAAGGACAATAACAGGTAGAGCAACCCTAAACACTCACAACCTGCCCCTGTTGCCTTAGCAACATGCATGGTTTGTGAAGCACTTTCATGCATGAGAAGGACCCCAAAGGCTTCTTGTACCCAGGGAGGATCAGTGTTCTGCTGGGCTCAGGTTAGGAATGTAGGTCTCTTGAGGACCGCTAGCCAGACCTTCCTCATATCTCTCCTCAAACTTTAGAAAAGGGAATTGCCTAGTTTACTCGAAAGAAAGTGCACTTTCGAGTCACCCAGCCCTCCTTTCAAGTGTTGGCACCACTGACAAATAGCTGTGTGATCTGGGCAAGCCATTTACGATCATGAACCTTAGATTCCTCATCTGTCAAGCAAGTGTAACTGCAAAGTCTACCTCTTAGTGTTCTGTGGGGATTAACTGAAATGAGTACATGCATTTGATAAATGTCAGTTACCTTGCCACTCATCTCTAGAATACTGGAGGACCTAAAGAATTCAGTGTAGCATGATAATTTCTTTCTTTCTTTTCCTTTTTTTTTTTTTGAGAGAGAGTCTTGCTCTGTCACCCAAGCTACAGTGCAGTGGCAAAATCTCAGCTCACTGCAACCTCTGCCTCCCAGATTCAAGCAATTCTCCTGCGTCAGCCTCTTGAGTAGCTGGGATTACAGGCGCCCACACCACACCTGGCTAATTTTTGTATTTTTAGTAGAGAAGGGGTTTTGCCATCTTGGCCAGGCTGGTCTCTAACTCCTGACTTTGTGATCCACCCACCTTGGCCTCCCAAAGTGCTGGGATTACAGGTATGAGCCACTGTACCCAGCCAGATAATTTCTAACTAGTTGTCAGATATACTTAGCTAAAAGTACATCTGTCTAATGAAAATGTATTTAGAAACCTAACATTATGTTAGACAAAAGCTGAGCTGTGGGGTTGGGAAACCTGGAGTGCTAGTGACTCAGGCCAGTTGCCCTTCAATCCCAGCTCTCTGAGGGCATCCCTGAAGCCCATGGGAATCACAAGAAGATAGTTTATTAGTTTTTCTGGATTACCCTGGTGTTTCCTTTCACTTGCATTGGGCTTGGTACTGATTTAACTTCTTCCGAAGGGAGCTATGTATCTTCTCCAGCCACAAACTAGGAAGTTATGGGAGCTGGGCTCTGCTCCCTACCAAACCAGGGCAGACAGACACTTGCAGGTACCTTGCAAAGTAAATAAATGTGTGTGTTTTTTTAATCTTCCCCACAGTTCCCAGGGAGGGACTACACACCACGATCATCAGCACAGAGACCATCTCCTTAAACTATCTTGTTCATTTTTCAAAACCCAGGGCAGACTCACCCTCTGCACAGAATGTTACTGAGCTTCTGGGTCCACCTCACTGAATTGTAAAACACTTGGGATTTGGGGGATCATATGTGTTAGCTGTCTTCCTATGGTTCTCACTCCTCTTTACCCTCAAGTTTTCTCAAGCTAGCAGCCCTAGGGGAGCTGAGTACAAACATGATGGAAAGAAGAGAGCTGAGGACTTCCCTCACAGTGCAATTCTTTATACTGTTTGTAGGCAAGGAGGCTCTGTTGAGACATGAGATGTGGAGGATCCCGATGAGAAGAAATCTAGTAGAATGGTGAAGACAGTGGATCCTGGGATGGTCTAGATGTGAATCCTGGCTCTGTCACTGAGTAACTCTGGTCCATTTACTTCTCCCGGACTTGGTTTTCTCACATTTAAAATAAAATGATAGTAGCAGTACTTTTCTCAGTCATCATGAGCATTAATATGATGGGAAGGCTTTAAACAGTGCCTAGCATGAGGTATGCATTCAGTAAACTTCTCATTGACACTTTACTCAGCATTTTCTAATGATGTGAGTTAATATGAGATTGTCAAAAATAAAAATAAAAGCACTGAACTCAGAGTAAGGATCTAAATTTTAGTTGTGGTTTCTCCATCCATTTGATGTATGACTTTAAGAAACTTACTTTCTCTTTTGGGACTCAGTTTTCCCCCATTTGATTCATCATTTGGTGGGAATAGATGATCAAAAAGACCTCCTGTTGGCTGGGCGTGGTGTCTCATGCCTGTAATCCTAACACTTTGGGAAGCTGAGGTAGGTGGATCACCTGAGGTCAGGAATTCGAGACCAGCCTGATGAACATGGCCAAAATCAAAAATACAAAAATACAAAAAAATTAGTCGTGTGTGGTGGCACGTGCCTGTAATTCCAGCTACTCAGGAGGCTGAGGCAGGAGAGTCAAGTGCTTGAATCCTGGAGGCAGAGGTTGCAGTGAGGCAAGATCATGCCACTGCACTCCAGCCTGAGTGACAGAGTGACACTATGTCTCCTAAAGAAATGAATGAAGACATCGTCTTTTCTTTATCTTTTGACTTTAGATAAAGTGTGTGATGGGGCAGAAATGGCTGATTCTAGGGTAAGCTGCCTGGCTTCCTCCCTATGTCTGCTTCCTGTGCTGTGTACCAGATATTCACAGAACAAACTCCAATCCTCTGGTGAAAGGATTGAGATCTGGCTTATAAATGCATGTGAAACATCTTAAATTTAAAAAACTAATCCCAACCTTATAAAAAAATCAAACGCTTTAATTTTTATAGCATAAGCACATTAGATCTATTTATGGGGTAAATATCCAAGCTCTGATCGATGGCCTCTCATCTGGCTTCCTGTATTCATGGCATGGCCCCAGCAAAATGGGCAAGTTCATCTCCAAACGCCTCAAAACCAGGGAAGCCAACAGTGCAGCCCTCAATCTGAGGCTGAAGTACTGAGAGCCTCCAGCAGTTGCTGGTGGAAGTCCCAGTCCGGAATCTGGAGTCTGAGTCCAAGGGCAAGAGGAGAGGAAGCAAGCACCTGGCATGGGAAGAGAGAGCAAGAGGACTTGTCAAGCTGCTCATCTCCCTTCTTCAACCTGCTTTTCTACCTGGGCTGGCAGCTGATTGGATGGTACCCACCCACATTGATGGTGGGGCGTCCTCACCCAGTCCACTGACTCACAGGTCTGTGTCCTCTGAAAATATCCTCACAGACATACCCAGAAACACCACCAGCCATCTAGCATCCCTTCAGTCCAGTCAAGTTGACGTCTCATATTAACTGTCACACCAGGCCACACCCTGAAGTGCCGGGCTGCGTCTGCCAAAACAACATTCCTTTTTCTTAACACAAAAGTGTTGATCATTCCCTAGGCTGCATGGCTTCAGGTTGACATCTTCACCAAGGGTATCTGGGCATCTTTTTCCAGTTCACACAAAGGCATTTTATAGGCTGGCTGTGGTCCTCAGTCACCTGGGCTTCTGCCCTATGTCTGATTGCTTCTATTTATAAATATAACTCTGTAACCGAGACAGTCTGTCTCCCACAGCCCCTGTGACATTTCCATTTTGGCATCTGCCTTTGGCTAATGCTGACTCCTTCACTCCTTCTTCTTCCCAAGAGGTGCTTGTTCATCACTGCTTGCTCTTTAAGTCTCCACTACTTTTAGTACACTTCCAAGCTCACTATGTCCCTTCCCTCCAAACCACCACTGGACTTATTAGATTCCATCCATTCATTTAATCGTATATTTGTTCTTCAAGAATATTTTCAGTGTTTTCCAATAATGCGCTTGGCTCTGGGTCTGCAGACATGAATCCATTCAATCTCTGTTCTAGTGGAAGAATGAAACAGGCAGAGAGACAAAGCACAGTGATAGAGGGAAGCACAGGGGCTCTGGGAGCCAGGGCAGGGCCCCTCTCTCAGCCCAGGGGGCCAGTGTCAACCTTGTGGGAGGTGGTGACAGATGATTACCTGAGCTGCCTTAACACTGGGTAAAGAGGGAGGTGGAAGATGTGGAGGACAAACCAAGAAAGAACAGCAGGTTCAAATATAAGAGGACAAGAAAGGTACACAGAAGACTCTGAGCTGTTGAATGTTGTTGCATTATCAAATTGGAGGCAGGGAAGCAAAATTATCCTTTATCAAATTGGGAGGGGAAGCAAGGTCCTTTCCTGGAGGAAAAGCCTGTTAAGATGCTTATACCCAATGATGTAAGGAGCAGGAAGACATGCCAGCTGTTCAGCAAGGGCTTTGCTCTTGCTTATCATTTGCAAATGGTAGAAATTTCATTCATGTTTCTCAATATTTACCTGTTTTTTTTATATGGATTGCTATGTGTTTTACTGGGCTTGCATGAACACTTGTCTATAATGAGTGGATGAGAAATGTTGTAAATATAGACTTCGTCTTCTAAACCTGGAAGGTGCTGAGCAAATGAGGAAGTTCAGAGGCTATGAATCGCTCTGTCTACCCCCCACCCTTTCACATAGTGGACACTTGGCTTTTCTTTTCTGACAAAAAAAAAAAAAACACAAAAATTATAGGAAGGATCCCTTTGTCCTTCCTGCAGATATAGGCAGCAGACTGAGAGGAGTGAAAACAGGTCAGTTAATGACTTGGCAGTTGGCTGGGTGGAGGGCCTCATTGCCTGTTCATTTCCTCTAGATCTTTGCAGAACCTCTGAAAATTAAAGAAGGCGCAGCTGAGCAGAAAGAGGTTGAGTCTTGGTAACTTGTATTCAAAACCAGGTTTAGGCTTAGGCAAGTTATGAAATTATTCTGAATCTCAAATCTCCTTTGCAAGGGAGTCTACGATCCCTTAGTGGGCTGTTAAGGTCATTAAAGGAGACAATACAGCTGTAAGTTCCTGGTCTAAAGCTTGACTCTGAGTAGGATCGCAGGTGGAGCTCAGTGAATGTTGGATTGCTCTCCTTCACCTGCCTCTCCTTTAGTGGTCTCTCTCACTTCTCTCTGCCTCTCTTTCTGTAAGTGCGCGAGCTTGTTGCCAAGGTACATCAGCAGCATCCACCTCCTCCATCTCTCTGCAGATTAATCCACTTCCGTGCTACTACCTGAGGACTTACTGAATCAGAGCTCTGATTATGCACTTCTCTTGGCAATAACCCACTCTGTGACTTTTGGCAAGTCATATCTGCTCTCTGGGTCTTAGTGTACCTCTCTGTAAAAGGGATGGATGGACCAGATCATCTCTGAGAGTCCCAAATCTAACATGATATGCTTGTATGATTCCATGGCTCTCCATGCTAGAAAATAAAGCCCAGTGCCTTAGCACAACACGTAAGTTCTCCCAGGACCCCTGTGCACATGGTCTGACTACAATTTTGCCCCTTGGTTCCTCTTTTCCACTATTTAGTCCCCTCCCTTCTTACCCCAGTAGAATCCTCTGCTACCACCTTGGTCCCCTGCCACATTAGGTATCTCATCCTCATTTATGCCAACTTTCATCATAAAAACTAACAGTATTAGAGACTCCGTGTGTGTGTGTGTGTGTGTCTGAATTAATTTTAAATTATTGTGAGTAGGTATTACTGAGGTAAATACAAAGAAAGCCTTAACTTACTGTCATAAAATAGGTTGATGAGTTAATTTGAATGGATTATATAAAAAGTTATTAGGTCTGAAACACACCCCAGAAATACTTGCAGCTCCATATTCAGTCTGCTGTTGGTACTTTTATGAGCAGATCAGATAAAGGCTGGAGAAACGTGAAAAATGCTCATGGATTTTATGTCTGGATGATATGTCACTTTGATCAAGGAGAGGCAAACTATTGTTATGGAAAGTGTAAGAAGAAGGCAGGCAGTAGAAGCCTCATTTTGACTTTATCTTAGCCCTCCACGTGACCTTGGATATAGCTGCTTAAATTCTTGGGCCTCAGTTTCCTCATTTAAAAAATGAAAATGCTCTTATTTTTGGAAGGGTGTCACAAATTGAGGGAGATAGTACATATAAAGGTACATCAGGAAAAGCATCCAAATGCTACCTCAGGGAGAGGAAGCATTATCATGAAGTCATTGCTTATCATCCATTACAGAAAAGCTTTCTCGAATAAGAAAAAATAGTCACCCATTCCAGCCACTGGGAAATGATGCATTCCCATGGATGTGACCTGAATAAATGGAGGACATGTGGCAGCTCTCAAGTATAAAAATGAAAGAACAGTATTGGTGGTCTCATTCATCACTGCCCAGCTGAAAATTTCTGCTCTGTATTACTAGCACATTTGCTTTTCTGAGAATTTGCTAAAGACCTGCTCTGTGCCAGGGCCTGACTAGACTGTGGAGTCACAAATGGAAGGACAGGGTCCCCACCTTAGAGCACCTTATAGCCACGTGGAGAGGCCCATGATCAAAAGTAATTTCAGTATGTTCTGCTAAAGGACAGAATGAAGGGACATTCCTCCCTGCAAAGCTGAGAGAAGGATCACTGATTTATCCCAGAGGAATCAAGAAAGCTTCACAAAGGAGGGGGCAGCAGAAGTGGAGGGGAAACAGAAGGTGGCAGATAAGATGAACCTTGGAGTTTGAGCTGAATGTCAACAGGCAGAAGTTGGAAGGAAGGTGTGGTAATCAACGGACAAGCAGGATTGAAGCCAGTCCGGCAATCTGGGAAGCTGACCCTGAAAATCAACCTTATATTTACCCTCAGAGCCTCAGGAATGCACAGTCATTGCTGCCATTTGCTGCTACCTCTTGAACAGGCAGACACAGAGCCTTGTCTCCAGGGGAGCTGGCTGAGTCCAGGAGGGTATAAATCTCCACAGAGGAATGGCAAAGGGGGCCTCTCAAAGGAGTGACTGGATCCTTGCACTGGCCAGACATTTCTTTGGCTGAAGGTTGCCCTGGTAGGGCCTCAAAAGCTGGAGAATATTCACCCTTTACCTGAAAAAGGCTGCTGCATCTCCAGCTCTTTGAGTAGTAAGTTGCACCCTGGTCTTGATTAAAATCCAAGCATAGGATGGGCAGCCGGCCTTGGCCATCCAGGCCCTTTGGACCTGGTGACTCATTTGGTGGCAGGAAGTGGAGTCAAGGCACAAAATTACTCACCATTTAAGGATCATGTACTGTATGGTGGTAGTAGTTAAATATACATTTCAGTACCATGTTCTATTCCTAAAAATGGTGGATGATGGCAGGTAGCAGGTAGGGAGGTTGTTGAGGAAACTCAAAGATGTGTGTACTTGCTCAGAAGATGCGAAAGGCAAAAAGCCCCACTGAGCCTGGAAGTGGCTGTTCTCTGACCTGAGTCAAAAGGCACAGTGCAACCCCCAGTTCTGGGGCCCTCCCCTTCTCTACAGGGCCAGGTCCTGCAGTAGCCTAAGACATAGAAGATAACTAGGGTTTCAAAGAGAGTTAAAGACAGAAGTCAGATTGGAAGCCTTGGAGACTGCATTTCTCACTGATTACTATTATTTGTAATAAAGACAAGGGAGAATACAGTTACTTACAAAGATCTTTCCAAGTGGCTGCTGGTTCCTGCAATGCTAAAGTTAATTGAATCGTATACCTGTAATTTTGGAGCCATGGCTTAGGGAAGTCAATTCTTCAGAGACAAGAGGAAGAAATGAACTAACAAAAGCCTTGAGTGCAGCTCTGTGTATGTGTATAATGGAGGAGAGGTGGAGTGCCCCTAATGGCCTTTCATCTGAGCTGCGCTGCTGTTAGGACCCCTCCCGTCCCATAGAACTGGGGCTCCAAGACATGCCAAGTCTGAGTTAAACTAGACAACAGAAAATTGCTCTTTAATATTTTGCAGTGTCATGGCTGCGGTTTTGGAATCGATTGAAAAACTAGGATGAAGGAGCCAATTACTGCTCTGTGGATTACTGGTAAATCTGTTGGCAATTGGCAGTTATTTGTGGGTGAATCAGATTATGGATGAATGAGTTATTGATGATCAGTACTAGCTACCATGGAATGCTGACTGTGTGCTGGGCACCATGAAGGCAATTTAAACATTTTATCTCATTTAATTGTTATAGTAGCCGCATAGAATTGATATTCCTTTCCCCATTTCACACAGGTGGAAACCAAGCTCACAAAGCAGCTGTGTGGTAGGATTTAAACTCGGGGGGAACAACCAATTACTCAGAATTTCTGGAGCCCAGAGCAACAGAGAGGGAGATTAGGCTGGATTATGGTTAAGGAAGAATCATGAGGGGTCTTGATCACCCTTCTAGGGGTCTCAGAGTTTCTCCTTCCTGGGTTTTCAGGCTAAGAGAATCTCCCGAGGTGTGCAAGCCCCAGGGCATAGCCAAACTTTCCCACTGTTCAGCACCCAGATTCTGGGGCTCTGTCTGTCATAGAGCCCCCCAACCCCCACCTAGCCAGAGTGGGGTTGGGAACTTACCCTCTGCCAAGCACGCAGACACCCCAGCTTCCATCAGCCTATCGGAGCTGGCATAGACTTGCCAAGACTTTGTTGAAAACCAATTGCTTTCAATGTAATAAAAACCAAAGTCCTGGAGGGGAGAGCTTTTATATCTTTATTCATAGAACCATTTGCTGCTGATCTGTGTGGATTGTGCTGCAGAGAAATGGTTGCCAAAGGCTTTTCGGCATTCACTGGACAACGGGCTAACTGGGCTGCTGAGTACCCTTCAGTGATCCGGAATAAACTGCACAGCTTCACAGGTGAGGGAGGGGCTAGTGGTGCTCATTATCCTTATACTCGCATCCCCCTCCACCTCCCCTACACCCCCACTAACTCAAGAAGGTGAACAGGTGAGGGAAGAACTGAGCAGCTGTTTCCTCCCCATCGGTAGCAATGCTGCAGTCTCTGGAGGACCGTGGCCTCGCCTGATGCTCAGTAGGCTGGATTACAGGATCCAGATTTCAGGAATGCGGGGCTTGCTTCTCAGGAGCTGTCACTCAGCTTTCTAACTCTAGAGCTTCAGTGACTGCCCATTCTAGGTTGTTGTATATATTTATTTCTGGGATCTGTTGAAACAAACACAAACTTGTTAGCTTAAACTACAGAAATTCATTGGCTCTTGAGCCTGGAAGTCCAAGATCAAGGTGTCGTCCCGTTTGGTTCCTTCTGAGGACTGTGCAAAAGGATCTGTCCAGGCCTCTCTTTTAGCTTCTCATAGCCCCAGGCATTGGCTTATCAATGAAATTCTCCCTGTGTCTTCATATGGTCTTCCTTCTTTACCCTGTGTCCAAATCTCCCCTTCTGTTAAGGACACCATTTATATTGGAATAGGGCCCACCCCAGTGAACTTACTTCCACCTAATCATCTGCAAAGACCCTATTTTCAAATAAGGTTACATTCACAGGTATCAGTGAGTCAGAATTTCTTTTAGGGGACACAGTGCAACACCTGACAGTTAAGATGCTGCCTTTATGCCTGAATCCGCAAGGGAGGAAGTAGATATTGGTAAGTCTCATAGCTAATGGAGATACCACCAAGTCATGGGGCTGGCCTTGCCTTCAGTAGGATTTCTTGAGCCCTGGATTAGGCCCACAACTAAAGCATCTCTGCAGAGGTGTCATGAAAACTGAGGCTCCACCAGCTGATATTTAATCAGCAATGCCCCCTTCAGAAGTCTTTGGATACAAATGAACTCTTACTCATGGCCTAGAATTAGTTTATGGGGTTTGCATGTGTTAACTGATTTAACCTGTGTAACTTCCACATGAAGCAGAGACTAGCATGATGCCCAGTTTGACAAAAGCGCAACTGTCTTGTCCAGAGTCATGGTGCTAGGGAGTGATGGAGCTAGGGGGCAGCAAAGGCACTCTGGATCCAGGGCCTGAGCTCTTGATCTTAAATTATCGAAAAAGGCCAATTTCTAGACTTTTTTTTCCCAGAGCATATCTGAGTTGGGCCCAGGAATGTGAATTTTAAGAGCACCTTCTGATGGAGAAAGTCATTAACCTTCAGGCCCTGGGACAGTAACAGCACGCTGGTTTTCTTCTTTCTCTGACTGATCTCTCTCTCTCTCTCTCCTCCACCCAACCCCTCCTTTAAGAAACTTAGTGATAGACCTCCATCTGCATCCATTCCACTTTCTTCTCGGCACTACAGCCAGTGGAATCTATTTGAAATGCAAGTCTGGGGCCACAAATCTGTTTGGGACCCCCATAGCTCTTGGAGTCAAATCTGAATCTATAACATCGCCTCAAGGGCCTCTGTAAGTCGACCCTGCTTAGGCCTGGGTTCGAGTCCCAGCTCTATGAATGCTCCACAGCCGGTGTTTTTAGCCCTCGGAGCCTCATCTATAAAGGAAGAGTAATGACTTCCCTCCCACAAGGGTGGCAGAAAGAATGAAATTAGGAAATACACATAAAATGTCCAGTTCCACCCCTGGCCTCAGAGGTGCTCAGTGAATGGTGCACTCAGAATTGTCAGGTGTTGTGTGGTACTGAACTTTTCAGAGAGCTCTTATTTGTGAGGTCCCTATGAGATTGTCTGATAACTGGGCCAAGACTATCACCCTTTAGTGCACAAGCCTGGCCACTAGTTCGCACGAGGCTTTTCCTGCCTGACACCCAGAGGAATACACATCTTGGAGACCAGAAGGGGAAGTGTTGGCGGTCCTTCTTCCAGACCTGAAGATGCTCAGTGTGTGGATGCAGCATCCTCCTTGCTCCCCTATAGCCTGACCAGCTACTATCTTAATCCAACGTGCACTGAGCTTATCTATGTTTTCCAGACACTGGGGTGGGCTTTATGGGCTGTTACCTAATGAGGTGGGGAGCACAGATGAGTGTTCCCACCGTCTGACACAGACCCTCATAGACTGCTGTACTAGGAGAGAGTAGAAATGTGTCACGCTATGCAGTGGCTGATCTGGGTGAAGATGCCCTGTGCTAGCAGAAGTGACCCACAGCCACCTCATCTGCTCATTGGCCTCTGGCTCACGTGTGGGCTCAAGGTGGACAATCCAGGTTTGAGCATGGTCCTCAGAACTTTGGTGCCTTGTCTGTACCATAAGGGGTTAGATCAAAGGATCTCAGGGAAGTTTTTCCCACTTGAACTATTTGTGCTTTTTTGAAATTTCAAGAATTCTTCCCCCACCACCAATGTTCGGTGTGGGGGATAGAAGAATACTAGCACACTGTGGATCTCTCTCTCTCTCTTTCTCTCTTCCCCAACCCCTTTCTCCAAGGAAATGGTATTAAGACCAGAAGAGCCTCTTTGGAATTATAAGTGAGATTTGTGAAAAGTGATTACAGGGATTTAATTTGCTAATCGCTTACTCTTAGACTCTCAAAGCTAGAAGGACCCATCCATCCCAGTGGTTTTGATATCTGACTGTGCATCAGTATCACCTGGGGGGCTTAAAAAGATAACCAATTCCCAGGCTATAAACTAGACCTACTAAATGAGATCCTGGGACTGAGAACCAGGAGTCTTTGCATCCAGTCTGGTGGTTTGCTCCCTCAAAACTATGGGGGCCTTGAAACAGAGGCTTAGATGTTCTGTCCTTAGCTAAATGACATTTGCCCTGTGGTTCCCCAGGGTTCACATAGAGCCACATATACCGCTCAAATATTCTATGCAAAACAATTACACATGACGTGGTGAATGAGCATGGTTCTAGTAGCTGAACTGTGCTAGTCTTATACCCATTTGTTCTTAGTGTTCTTATCTCTAGAAGGCTGACTTCGTCCAAGCAACAGTATGGCCTGAGGCAAGAAAAAGAGCCTAGGTTTTAGAACTGGATGTGGGTCCAGACACTGGCTCCCCCACACTAAGTGTGATTTGGATGTGTGACTTTGGGGCTCTGAGGGATATCTGTGACTTGCCCAGTTTTCTCTCCTGAAAATGAGTACCTGATCTTGTAGGATTTCCATGAGATTTGAAAGAGATGGTGCTTGTGAAGTGAGTGGCATATAATATGATGGTATAAGTTTGGGCTCTTCTCCCTCTCCTTCTCCTATAGGCTGCATGTATCCTTTATGATATTGCTTGAACTAGTCCTTGCCTATCAGATATCCTCCTAAAATATGCATTGTATCTTAGCCCAGGCTAATTTGTAAAGTACACCTGAGTTTAAGATGTTCTAATGTACTTTGTACTTATACATCACCTTCCCCTAGATATGGAATGTGATAGTAATGGATGTCAGCCAGATTTGCAAATGAGGGCCAGAGTGGGAATGAAAAGGATTAAAAACATAAGTATAGAATAAGCTTTATTTGGGTTAGAAGATACAAATAATCTGTATACCCATAGAATGCTTGTATATGCACAGAGAAGGCTATAAACCATGTTATTAATAGTAGTTATGCCTAGAGGACACAATTATGAATGATTTTTCATTTCCTTTTGTTGTTTAATAAACTTTTTTTATAGCCACTTCAGATATACATAAAAATGTCAAATGATGGCACAGAGAGTTCTCATAAACCCCACTCCTAGTATACCCTGTTGTTAACATCTCATATTGATGTGGTATATTTGATACAATTAATGAGTTATATGTTATTGATTACTATAGTCAGCACTTCACCCAGATTTTCTAACTTTTTACCTAATGTCCTTTTTCTGATCCAGGGTCTCATTCTGGACAGCACATTCCATTTAGTTGTCATGTCTCCTTAGGCTCCTCTTGACTGCAATAGTCACTCAGACCTCCCTTGTTTTTGATGACTTTGATACTTTTGAAGTATACTGGTCAGGTATTTTGAAGAATGCCCCTCAACTGGGATTTGCCTCATGATTTTTTTATGATTAGACTGAGGTTATGGGTTTTGAGGAGGAAGACCACAGTGGTAAGTGCCATTTCCATCACATTATATCAAGGTACCTGATTTATCACTGTTGATGTTGACCTTGACCTCCTGGTTGAGGTAGCATTTGTTAGATTTCTCCAGTGTAAAATTACTCTCCCTGACCCTTTTTTTCCCTGTGATACTTTTATTTCCTTTTTATTGCTCCATATTATCTAAAGTCCTTTTTTTTCCCCAATGATCATAATTACTTGTATAATCAGAGAGAAAGGAGCTCTTTTTATTTTGGAAAACATTGACCGTCTCATAAGACTTTCATCCTTAGCCTGGTTTTCAGCACTATTGCACGGTCCTCCTCTAGAAGTCTCTGCTGGGAATTTGGCCACTGGCCTCGATTCCTGCTGAGGAGTGTGCCTCTGACCTCAGCCCCATGCTGCCCGCCTTGCAGAGGGTGTATCCTGCAGAGCAACTTTCCATGGTGTCGGAATGAGCAGGCCCATAAATCAGCCAGGGAGGCTTCATCGTCACTGTAAACGTGAAGGGGACTTTCAGCCACACTTTCTCCTTGCTGTCAAAGGTAAACAGGGCGTAAACCTTGCTGAAGAAGAAGGTTTGCGTCCAGTCACCTGCAAACACCCCAGCAGTTTTGAGGACAGTCTGCCTACACCTTGTTCCACTCAAACATAGCACCCAGCTCCAGACCGGGCACACTGTGTTCAATTATTGATGGTAGTGGACCCCCGGGGCCCCACACCTCCAGTGGCTTTTTGTCAGAGAAGCTAGTGAGTGATACATTGAAACTAGATAGCTTTTACTACAGCAACAATGTCCTGGACACCTGCAACAATGTCCTAGGACACCTGCACTGTCCTAAAATTTACTACCCTTAGTGAATATATATTTTCTATGTGTGTGTGTGTGTGTGTGTGTGCCTATATATATATATATATATATATATATATATATATATATTTTTTTTCAAAAGAAGCAGTCCTCCAGAGTGAGTCTGAGAGCAGGTAGTTAATTGCTCTGTTTTAAAGGGAGCCTGCTGTGGAAGGCAAGGTCAGAGAGGACATTGTAGGGGCTAGGCACCCTGGGGTAGACAGCCTGCTTCATTTATTTAACACCTGAAAGAGAAGAAAAAGAGTCTTCAATTATACCTTGTCATACATAGCCTTGTCTTCCTGGCCCAGGTAGCATTCCTTTGTGAAAATGGAAGATTCTTAGCAAATTGTCCAGCTGTGAGTGGTTACTGTCTTCTAAAGCAGAGTTTCTCAACGTCGGCACTATTGACATGATGGACTAGGTAATTCTTTGTTATCCAGGGGCTGTTCTGTGTGTTGAAAGATGTTTAGCAGCACCCTGGCCCCTGTCTACTAGATGACAACAGCACCACTCCCTTAAGTTGTGACACTCAAAACTGTGTCCAGATTGCCAAATGTCCCATGGGGGGCAAAATTGTTCTCAGTTTGAACCACTTTTCTAAACAGACAAGTGTCTTTCTAGTTCCTGTACAATGAAATGTATTTGTACCTCTTTCATATGCTTTTGTTACTGCTTGGGGTCTGGAAGATACAATTCCAGCCTGTGTAAGGCAGATGACCTGCTCACCTTTCTCTGCAGAGAACACAAAGACAGACTAGGGAGGCAGTCCCCCTCATGTTCCTATTCCAGTTATCTATTGCCATGTGACTAAGCATAGTGAGAGAAAGCTATTACCATTTCTGGATTCTGTGGATTTTAGAAGAAACACAGCAGGGATTATTTTTCCCTGTTCCTGATGTCTGAGGTCCTCAAGAGGAAGTCACAAAGGCTATGGGTAACCCAAACCCAGGACCTGGAATTGCCCAAAGCTGTCTTCATGCACAGGCCCAGCAGTTGATGCTGGCTGTCATCTGGAACAAAGCTGGGACTGTGGCCAGAACATCTTGTGGTCTCTGCATGTGGTTTGGGCTTTCTCAGAACATGGCAGCTTCAGGGCACTCAGATGCTTACATAGTGTCTCAGGGCCCCAAAGGCTAGTATCACAAGAGAACCAGGTAGAAACTATGTTGCCTGTTATGGCCAAGACTTAGAACTCAATGGCATCATTTCCAATGTGATCACAAGTCCTCCCACATGGGAGGAGTGTCAAAGTCACATTGTATGAAGAGCACATAAGCAGGGTATGTTTTTGTGGCCATCGTCCCCAGTTTCTTCCCTGACTTTGTCTTTCTGTAGAATTTGTTTTCCATACCTCATCCCATGGGCTCTGGCTCCTGGCTCTCATCTCTCAGACTCGCTGCTCTCCTTTCATTCACCACAGAGGCTGCCCCAGAGAGCCCTGAAAGAGTGGAGTAAAAACTACCCTCGGCTCTGCTAGAAGAAGATGATGCTGGAGATTTGTTGGGTGCCTTCTCCCTGAATTTCATCAGTGGCTCTGAGAACCTTTTGATTCTCAATTCTAGTGATCATAAAGAATAGCTCACTCTACTTTACCTTAAGAAAACTCATTTCAACACAAAGCACAACACTAGTTACTATGAGGTTAGCTCAACAAAAAATTGTGGTACTGGTATACTTGAAATAAGATGGCACATATGTCTGTACTTTTAAAAGACCATCTTAAAGAGTCACCTTGTATCTTCCAGGGACTATCAATGCAGTGCATATACAGCCTGCTTAATGAATGTTTACTGAAGTATTTCTGATCTCAGTGACTGGGCATTTTATTGTACCCAACATTATCTGTATTAGAGGCTTGTTAGATTTTTCTTAAGCCTGGAAGTTCCAGACAAAATATAATATAAGTTTGTCTTCTGTTTGATGTTCATCCAAGTTCTAGTTACATTAAATAAGTTTATATGATTATCCTGCTAACTTGAAAGAGTTTCTAGGCTGTGACCATAGCAAAAAAATTTTGCTGTGAATGTTCTGATCCAGTGCTGCAGGTAGTCTTTGGTGCTGATGTATGTGCAGCTCACTGGCCCTGGCTGAGGACTAGTTGATTTGGTAATTCAACTGTCTTGACCAAGGAGCTCCTGCTTGCTCAGAACTGTGCTAGGTGCCAGGCCTAGGTGAGTACCCAAAAGAAGGCAGTCCCTGCCCCAAACCTCAGGGTCATTTTTGCTTCCTTTGGCTCTTTTCTGTTTGTTCCAGTTGGCATAACTGGCAGCTTTTTTCTTCTGCAGCGTCCTCTCTTCCTATTCTTCACCTTACCTGCTACAGTTTCAGTAAAGCTGTGTAACAAGCTACCCCAGAGTTCACTGCCATACAACAGCAAGCATTTATTTACCACTCCCATGTGTGTCATCATCTGGAGTTGAGGCCAAGCTCAGCTGAGGTTAGAGTCAAGTCTGATCTACACACACCTCATTGTGCTGGGCCTGGGGGTTTGCAGGACATGATGCTGTCATGCAAAAAGGGAGGAGCACAAAGGGCAGGAACTGACTGCACAAGCGCACATTAAACCTGTGCTCACGTCATGTCTATTAACATGCCAGTGGCCAACACAAGTCGTATTCCCAGTCCAACGTCAAGTTGCATGCCAGAGACAACCCCAGGAGGCAGGAGGAGAAGGTGCAGAAATTTCCTGAAGAGTAATCTCATCTATCACACCCAGTACTTTTTCTGTAAATGCCATGGTCTTTCTGGCCTCTAGAGTTTTGGTTTGCTGTCCCTTTGGCCTGAAATATCCTCTCACTGGGGGTCAACCTACCCCACTCTCTGGCTAATTTCTACTCACCTTTTGAGATTCCAAGCCAGTGGCTGCCTTCCCTGGGGTGCCTTCCATGATAACACACTTAGGTTCCTTGCCTCTCCTCTGGGTCACATGACAGCTTTTACATACAAACCTCATCATACTGAATAAATTGAATCTACCTGGCTTTATCTCTCCCACCACCCCATGAATGTTGACCCACGTCTTATTCAGCATTATTATTCCCCAGCATGCAGCTCGGTGCTTAGAGGTTTTGAAGAGCAAATGCTTGCTGTGTTCATGGTGCTGGGTGAGGGGGTTGTGACTTCTCTACACTGATGGCTCTGGAGAAGCACAGAAAGAAATGGGGCTCTGGCATTTCCAAGTGGGCAGGCCATGTGGAATGAAACATACGAGCCATCTGGGCACATCTGACTGTGTCCAAAAAATGCCATCTGCTTTCAGGGCATGTCAAGACTAGGAAATCGGTATAGACCGTGTGGCTTATGTTCTGTTCTGTGTGGTGTCATATCCTCATTTGCCCTTTTGCCTTTTGTTTCCCTCGTTTTTCCTTACATGAGGTGTAGGTTTGATTCTTGCCAGTTTGTTCCCCAAAAGACGTTTTGGGGGATCCAAGACAAGGTGGCATTGAGTGAATTTAGCCTTTTTTTTTTTTTTTGACAGAGTTTTGCTCTTATTGCTCAGGCTGAAGTACAATGGCGCAATCTTGGCTCACTGCAACCTCCACCTCCCAGGTTCAAGCGATTCTCCTTCCTCAGCCTCCTGACTAGCTGGGATTACAGATGCCCCACCATGCCTAGCTAATTTTTTGCATTTTTAGTACAGATGAGGTTTCACCATATTGGCCAGGCTCGTCTCAAACTCCTGACCCCAGGCGATCCACCCACTTCGGCCTCCCAAAGTACTGGGATTACAGGTGTGAGCCACTACTCCTGACTGGATATAGCTTTTTTTTTTTTTTTTTAAATGCAGGATTTGTCATTGGTGTTCATATGTGGATTTTCTTTTCTGGTACAGGGCGTGGAGGCATGGAGCCAGAAGCATGGAGCAGAAGGCCGTGCATGTGTGTAAAGGCAGTCGCATGCGTGGCTGCCCCTCTGCTTTGTCGGCATTTTTCTAGAGGCAAATGGGAAGGTAGAGGGAACAGATTTGCTAGCTGCTTTTAATCCACTCCAGACTTCAGTTTCTCCCAAATGGAGCTGGAGCTGGGAATGTGTGTTTGCCGGGTGGTACTTTAAAGTCACAGCTGCTCCTCATTTAAAGGAATCCAAAGCCTTTTACTGTGAATGATCATTCTGAAGGTAACTCAATTATCTGTGTTTGCTGGTTCAATATGGTACTCTTGGATATAATAGCCATCATCTCAGCTTACTGCAACCACGCATGGCTTCCCATGCCGGGGCTCCATACAAAGAAGTGAGTGGAGAGATTCAGAAGTCTCTTCCAAATCAATATACAGAATATGAGATATGGTAGGGGTGACGCAGCCCCAAACCCTGCTGTCTCTTTTTGTGCCATTTCCAATTCCCCTTAGGCTTGCAAACATTCAAATGATTCTGTTTATCTGAAAAGTGTTTATTTTATGCCAGTTGAGTGAGCTATAAAATTCATCAGATACCACACTGTTTATTAACACTTATAATTTCATATTTGCCAATTCAACTTAGCCACCTCACATATAATAGCCCAAGTAAGTTCTTTTGGGTATTTTCATTTAGCAAAGGGCTACAGAGAGCGAAAATGAGAATGTAAGGAGTAGGGACAGCATGTGTCTGGCACCCTCATCTTGTTTCTAGTGACCCATACTCTGTTGTTGCTTTCAGCCCACTCCGTGTATCTATAACCTGTCCTGAGCTCTGACTTCCCATGTTCCCAGCTATGCCCATTCAGATCTTCCAGGCAGTGTCCCCAGCAGTAGACACATGCTTTAAACAGAGGAGTTGTTCAATGAGCTTGTGGGATGAAATTATGAGGATTAAGTCAGCAAGTTTAAGAACAAGAGTAAAATATACAGAAACTCTGAACAAAGCCATTATTGATCCTTATCCAAACTTGGGTCTGAAAACTTACTTTGAGTCTCTCTTCACAGTCAGCCTTCCCCCTCCATGGTGACTCTTGGCCAGTGACTCATGCATCTCATAGTCCTCCCCTGCAACAGTGAAATAATAACAGCCTTGAAGGTGGTCAGGAGGAGTGTGGGGGTGGATAGAGAGGGAAAAGTATGTGGTTCTTGGTAGATGCTCCAGATTCTGGAGTAGTGGTTAATCTCGGGAACTTGCACCTCCCAATCCACTCACCTTACCTAAACTAGTAGCGTAGATTTCCCTGTAGTAGTGCTTTAGCCTACTGTGCTGTTCTTTACTTCTAATAGATAGTAAACACCGAAAGTGCATCTTTTCTAACTTTTATTTTTCACAACTTTTCTCTCTGGGGAGGGATTTCATGGCTGAACTAAAGTTTTGTTTTCTTTAAAGGGGCCCAGGTTCTGTTTTCTCCTAAGAGTCATACACACATTTTGAACAGAATTGTTTTTCTTGATGGTTTTCTCACCAAACACTATTGGCTGAAACGTGTAGTAAAATGTGTTATTTGGCATCTCCTACTAGATCAACAAGAAGAAAACACATTTTGCTATTGAACTTTTCCTTGTTAAACAAGAGAGGTTAGGTCATTTCCAGTGACACGGAATATAAGAGAAGGTTTTGGAATCTGAACAGGTTTGACAGGATTGCTGAAACTTGAGCCCACTGTGGTTTTGTTTGAAGACATTTTACAAGGAGGTGCTCCAGAGCCCACCATACTGGTGAAATCCAGGCACTTCCTAAAGGCCTAAACCTGGTATGAACATATTAATTCATCATGATACTGCTGTTTACTATCAGGCAAATTCATTAAGACATAAACTACAATGTGTTGTTCTTGTTGAACATGGCTGGAGCTCTGCACAGATAAGGCCTCAGTGAATTATTTCTCTTCTGGAGTCAAGAGGGAATGAACGATCCTAGCAAATACACTTTCACAATCTCCAGGTAGTACTTGCTTTCACCTCACTCTCAGGAATGATTGTTAATGGGTCTATTGTGTGTTCTTGTTTTTACATGAATTTTCATCAAATGCTCATAGATCTACTACATATCTTCTACAGTACCCTGTCCTAATTTGCCTCTTCAGGGAAAAACACGTAGAGATGGAATTGTTGAAAAATTTATATGTGGAACCTCTTTGTTGATTTTACTCAAGAAAGGAAAATAAATTTTGACCCAACAGACAAATGCAATCAACTAATTTTTGCAGCCTGGAGAGCTAGGCTGAGGATTCTGAGGCTCAAAATTGGCTAAGCAGAAAGGGTGCTCTGATGAGTTAGCAATGACTATCACTTGGAATGTTATTGATTATCACTTAGAAAGTTAGCATTTTCTGTCACTTGGAAAGGAAGAATAATGGCACACATGCTGAGTATTGGCTCTACCTCCTAGACATACAAAGTTTACCAATTGCAGTCAAGTATAGAGCTTTGACCTTGGAAATATTCTTTCCCCACTCTTGAAATGGTAGAGCTACCAACATGGAGGTGTGACTCTGCTTCTTTGGCTTCAAACGCTCAGAGAGAAAGCACATATTGCAGTCTAGTTCCATGAGCTTGGATGAGCTGAATTCTAGAGTCTCATTTTTTTGTGCATTGGAGCCCAAAACCAAGTGTTCCAACTTTTAAAACATACGTTTCAGCTTAATATGGCCAGGCACAGTGGCTCATGCCTGAAATCCCAGCACTTTGGGAGGCTGAGGCAAGTGGATCACCTGAGGTTGGGAGTTCGAGACCAGCCAGACCAACACAGAGAAACGCCGTCTCTACTGAAAATAAAAATAAGCCGGGCGTGGTGGCGCATGCCTGTAATCCCAGCTACTCAGGAGGCCGAGACAGGAGAATCGCTTGAACCTGGGAGGCAGAGGTTGCGGTGAGCTGAGATTGTGCCATTGCACTCCAGCCTGGGTAATGAGTGAAACTCTGTCTCAACAGAAAACAAGGCTTTCTCTTGCTCTGATAACCCTTATATTCATGCCCTGATTTAAAGTCAATCAGCAGAGACTATTTTCAATTGCCTTATGTTCTTCTTTCTTCATCCTTGTGTCCAGGCCAAGGCACTACTCCCCTCCGCAGCCACTGACTGCCACCAGGCATCAGCACCGGTCTAATCTCCCAAAAGGATATGCTATTAGTCACATACGTCTCAACATGAGTTTCATTATTTTTCTTTCTCTTCGAGAATTAATTTAAAATTTCTCTGAGGAATGAAAGATTTTCTGCAATTATAGTAAGGTAGGCCTCAGTAGTGAGTGGGGACATAATTTCATACAGGAAGACCTTCATAGTATGCTGCAAATCACACCACATATATAACAGCCCAATCTGCCTAATATGTGAGGCATGCCTTGCTTCTATTTCCTGTACTGGAGGAAATTCCTTCCTTGAAGGTTCCACTGTGTCAAAGACACACATCTATAAGCACGTGCACAGAGATGTTTCCTGTCACTCACGCAATCTCTCCCCTGTTCTCCCAGTCCCCTCCTTCTGGCACAAATAGAATCGCCATGACTTTGCCAAGACTGGCTATCATTACTGTGTGATATGTTTTGGCTGTGTCCCGACCCAAATTCTCATCTTGAATTATAATCTGAATTGTAATCCCCATGTGTGGTGAGAGGGATCTCATGGGAGGTGATTAGATCATGGGGGTGGTTCCCCCATGCTGCTCTCCGGAGAGTAAGTGAGTTCTTAAGAGGTGGTTTTATAGGGGGCTTCTCCCCAATTCCCTCTGCACTTCTCTCTCCTGCCATCATGTGAAGAAGGACATGTTTACTTCCCCTTCCCCTTCCTGATTGTAAGTTTCCTGAGGCCTCCTCAGCCATGCAGAACTGTGAGTCAATTAAATCTTTTTCCTTTTTAAATTACCCAGTCTCGGGCAGTTTTTATAGCAGCATGAGAATGGGCTAACACACTATGGTTGACCATTTTTTCATTTTATACCATAAATGAGCATCTGCTTTGTCACTGGGTCAGAACCCAATTACTTTTAAAGTGTGGTAAAGGAACTTAGTGTAGGAATGAAAGCTCATGTTCCGTTTTGGAAAATGAAAATCCTTTTGCAATAGGGATAATCCATTTATTTATTCAGGAAGCATTTGTTTGTTCTTTTAAAAAAAAAATCCTGTAGATTCATTAAGAAGACAGTAGATGGCATTTCAATGGGGATCCAATCTATGGCTGCAGTATTGGATGTGGTATGAAGGGGTAGGAATAGCCAGATCTAAAATCTGTGAATCTGTGAAGTCTTTGAAATGGTTACTCAGACATTTGAAAGTTCAGGTGTTTGAATCAAATTATAAGGCAACAAAACCCAGAACGGAAACAACAAATGCCCATTTACAGTCTTTGCTTGCTACCTTTTCACCTTGGTTCCATCTACAGCTTTCCTCTTCTAACAAGACTTTTAAAATGCATGCTGCTAGCATGGAGTGAGCACCCACCTGTTTCCCCATTACTCTGTGCTGATGGCAGGCTTCCTAATAGAGGACAATATCTTATATCATGGCATCTCCATCCAAGACCACCTCTGACATCCTCCCCTCCTCCATCTTGTTGACATCTCTCATAGACTGAAGGGGTCATCTGGATGACAGTTTTTCAAACTTTGTCTGAAGTCCAAAAAAGGTGTCAGGAGTTAGACAAAGTCTGAGGGTTAATGAACCTCTTTTTACTACACGCATGCTTTGCAATTTCTGGGAAAAAAAGGATCTGGATTCAACAGCCCACATGATTCTGCCTCTCTTACCTTGTTGGCAGATTAGAGTGGGGGTGGACAGGAAGAAAGACAATAACTTTGGAAGGCTGAATGGAGCACACCTCAGAAAACCAAGTCTTTCTTTAATAGTGCCAAGAACACTACCTGCCAGAAACCCACACTAATCTCAGAAGATAATAATAGCTAGAGGAGTTTCACTCATGCAAAATAAATTTGCAAATGCAGATATTATGAGGAAACTAAAAAGCCAGCTACAGAATTTGACCTCTAACACAAAGCTTTACCATGGTCATTGGGTTCCTACAAGTCTTGCAGTAAGGAACTAGATCTAATGAAGAAAATGGAATGTGGAGTACAGAGGGAGCATGAACTGTGTGGAGGGCCACCTATACATGTTTTGTCTCCAAAGTAAAACATTGAAGAACACACTAAATAATGAGCATACATACCAATGACATCTTAAAATGGCAATAGTGGGTACTTTCCCTGATTGGGTTTCATTTACTTATTTATTTATTGCTTGCTTGCTAGAAACTTCTTGAACTCTTTCTTCCCAGATGTTTTGATAACATGCTTCTAAGTTTATATATATATCTTTTGCAGATGGCAGGCATGTAATGAGGCACTTATTTTACATTTAAGTAATCAATGATTTTCTGCCTTTGACTCCAGGTTACTAAAGCCTGGGGCTCCTAATAGTTCTGAAGAGTTTGAGATTAGATGCTTGAGATGGAGAAAGTCATGAGTAAAGTTATCAAAAGTCTAGTTAGGTGTTTCACAAAACCCTGGACTCCTCAATAGCAATCCCTGCCCCAATCTGTCCTGTATACACCTGAGCTTTTCTCTCAGACCTTGCAGTAGATTTGTTCCTTGTTTGCTCTGCATCCTTTGCGTCACTCATAAACTGAGAGAATTTGTGCTGAGAAATAGGTACTCAGGATGCTTCAGGTGCAGAGAGAGGCTAGTGAGAAGGACCAAGACCAAGAACAGGATGGAGAGACCCCCATCAGGGAAGACTTCCCAGAGGAGGGGACAACCACTAAGTATTGAAGTATGATTAAAATTGGATGCAAGAGCTTCTCAAAATAAAGTTCTCAAAAGCGTGTGTGTGTGTGTGTGTGTGTGCGTGTGTTTGGAGAGATGGGAGGAGAGGGAGAGGGAGGGAGATAGGAAGGAAGAGAGAGAGTTTGATTTAACCTTTTAATGAAAGAACCAGCAGGATAACAAAATCAGTACAAAAGAGAACATAAGAACAGAGACTTTATAGTCTGTGAACTAAAAAGGAATGCTGAGAAGAGATAGCTAAGTGAGATACAAAGCTGGTTTATCCTGCAGGGCAATAAAACTGTAACTTTTAAGATTCTTTACTACTAGCCTTTCCCTTTGTCAATTTTCTGCAAGTTCACCTCTAACCTTTAAAGAGTACAAAATATCTGGGCGCTAATCAATAGTAAATCAAACACAGTCAAGTCCCCCTAGAACAGAGGTCAGCAAACTAGTTCTGTTAGGGCCCATGTAGTAAATGTTTTAAACTCTGTGGGCCAGAAGTCCTCTGTCATAACTACTCAATCAGCCACTGTATCACAAAGCAGCACAAGCAGTATTTAAATGAACAGGTGTGGCCGTGTTTCAATAAAACATTACTTATAAAAAACAGTGATTGGCTGCATTTATCCAGCAGGCTCTAGAGGCATGACCTCTACTGGTAGAGCAAAGGTATATAGCCTTAAAGGGTCATGTAATCATCTTTGAAAACTTATATTCAGGTTTTGGTATCTTTTTTTTTTCTTAATAGGCTTAAAGCAAATTAAACAGCAACTGCAAAGGCACTGGTGCATAAGCTCACACATTTTATTTGAGGAGCTATAAACAAGCAAAAATTCCTAGAATACTGATAAATGTATATTAGTGATACAGAGAGGGATGAAACTGAAAAGTTAGAAAGGAAATTTACCATCTTTTTTTTCCTGTAGAGATAAATGTGCCTGAGTAATATACCTTGGCAAGGAAATGAGATGTCCCTGGTTCTAATCCCAATGAGTAGCCTGAGAAGATTGAGCTAGTCTTCCTAAACCTTGGTTTTTCTGCTTCAAAACTAAAGATAATAGCTGGATCTTCCAGAGGGTTGCTGTGACATTTGAAAGAGATGATGTATTTCTCAGTACTCAATAAGTGATAGCTCTTAATTATAAAATTATCATTATTATTCTTTATCAATCAAAGCCAAAGGGAGGTCCTAGGGCTACAGATGAATCCACAAACATTTGTTGGAAAAGCACAGGTGTTAAGACCAAAAAGGCAGGATGGAAAGCCCTATTGCTCAGTTTCTTCCTATTACAGTACAGTCTTTGGTCCTTGGGGCTTTGTCCTAAAACAACTCAATCTTTCCCTCCAATACCCAGCTGGGCTCAAACCAGGGTTTTCCTAGAATTTCTGTTAAGAATCTCTCACCCCCACTGTAGCGGCAATTTATTAACAAGGATCCTGGAACAATTACCTTGTAAACAAGGACACAGTAAATGTAAGTTAGAGTAGAGCTGGTTGGGTTAGCAACCACATTTGCATTTTGACAATGGATGTGCTAATTAATAATGATTCTTACCTATTCATTAAACCCTCTGAGACTCTAATACAGCAGTCTCTTCACTTATGCCCCTGTCAGCATGTCCTGTGCTTCCTCAGAGCCACTCTTTAAAATGATATTACTGGGACTTTGCTTTTTTCTAATTGTTGGGACCAGTTATCTTCTTCAGAGCAGGGAAATTCATCTCCCTCTACCTAACCTCCTGGCATCTCCAGGCAGGCTACATCTTTTCAGAAATTCAGTCTCTGCCTTACTCAAATTGCTAGTAATAGAGTTGCTCCTCCATCTCCACAGATTCCTCACCTGTGGATTTAACCAAACTTGCATGGAAAATATTTGGAAAATAATTATATCTGTACTGAACCTATGCAAAGGTTTTTCTTGTCATTATTCCCTAAACAATACAGGATAACAGCTATTTACATGACATTTATGTTGTATTAGGTATTATAAGTTATTACAAGTAATCTAGAGATAACTTAAAGCCTACCAGAGGATGTGCATGGCTTATAGGCAAATACTTTGCTATTTTTATCAGGAACTTGATCAACTGTGAATTTTGGTATCCAAGTATGTTAGGTTCTCTAGAGGGACAGAACTAATGGAATATATATATATAAGAGTTTATTAAGTATGAACTCACGTGGTCACAAGGTCCCACAGTAGAGCTGTCTGCAGGCTAAGGAGCAAGGAGAGCCAGTCCGAGTTCCAAAACTGAAGAACTTGGACTCTGATGTTCGAGGGCATGAAGCATCCAGCACGGGAGAAAGATGTAGGCTGGGAGGCTAAGCCAGTCTTGCCCTTTCACATTTTTCTGCCTGTTTTATATTCACTGGCAGCTGATTAGATTGTGCCCACCAGATTAAGGGGTGGGTCTGCCTTCCCCAGCCCACTGACTCAAATGTTAGCTCCTTTGACAGCACCTTCACAGACACACCCAAGGTCAATACTTTGCATCCTTCAATCCAATCAAGTTGACACTCAGTATTAATCGTCACACCAAGGAGGTCTCAGAACCAGTTCCCATGGATAGCAAGGGATGATTGTATGTACTCCTGATAGCAGCTCTAATGCTTATTCAGATGGCCACAATAAAATATTAATAATTAATGATAATATCTATTCTGGGCTATTTATGTATTTTTCACTTCTAAATAGTAATACTCAAAGATTAATGATACAAATGCTATGTGTTGTCTATCTTTTCCTGGGTTCAACTAAATAGGCTGCTTTGTGATTATAGGCAGAGGGAAAGCCCCAAAATGCTGAGGTCACATCAGACTGTAGAGGTGCTGAACTACAAGAGTGAGCCTAAGGCAGATCTAGGGCTGAGCCTGCTGGAAAATGTTCAGCTTGGGGAATCAGCTCAATATTCACCCATCACACATTGAGCACTCAGGAATGTGCTGGCTTGTTCTGCAATGGCTCCTTCCATCTGGAGAATAACTAGGCACAGAACCTTGGTTTTCAGAAGGAAAGGGATGGAGAAGGTAAGGCCAGACAGGGCATGAAAGACCATTCTGAAAATGGCAAAGGGAGCTTCTTGCATCTGACAACATCCTGCTTCCACAGGATAGCACGCAGGGTTACATGGATTACGGTGGATCTTTGGGCCACGCAAGGACACTGTACCTCCATCTGGGACTGGACGTCTTGTGTGTTTATCAAGCTTTGTAAGATTCCACATATATTCTGTTTAAAGACATCTCATGTCCTTTAATCGTAAAGAAATTCTGCATTCATTGTCAGTTGATGGTGCCATTCTACTATTCACACTGTCTTCCCCTCAGACAACCGTGTACGCTTTATCTCTGTGTCACTCCGTTCATGATTCCCCCCACACTGACAAATTTCCTAGAGCTTTGGGCGGCACTGATGGGGAAGAGGATCTCTGACTTTTCCAAAATCCTCCCCAGCTCCCCTCCTCAGGCATCTCCTAAGACATGGCAGGAGACCATTTCCAAATAGTGCCACCCTAGCCTGCATTGTAGCTATAGGCATGTCTGGACTTTAATGGGGAGGAGTGAATCTGGAGTGAGCCTGGCTGAATTAGGCTTGGTCCATGTTTAGTGGAAATCAAGCATGAAAAAAGTAACTCCTTTTAACTATCTTTTGCATAAGAGAGACTCCAAAACAGACTGCTTTCTCACTGCTTCCCTGCCATGTTTCCCTCACTGTCTTCATAGCTGCCAAGTCAACATTTAACTTTATAAAGCAGCACTTCTGGAGAGCGGTGTCCCTACTCCTGCACCCACTGTCCCACTAGTTGGCAGACACTCTTCAGGAAGTAAGGTGGCTCTTCAAACACCTTCATTTGCTCCACCCCATGTGACACTCTAGGAGGCATCTGAAGAAGCTTAAGACCTGGTCCCATCCTTATGAGATCTGGGGCGGGAGGGGGGAGTTCTGCACCCATCTCTCACTGTGCTATCGGAAGACCAGATGAGCAGCTGTGCAAGTCCAGAGTGTTTTACAGAAAGAAACTGACATTGCTTTTAAACTGTGCTTGGATAAAAAAATAATGACACTTCTTAGAATGCCATTTTTTACTTAACAAAGACATTTCATATTCAGTTGTTTGAAGCTAAATGTGAAACTTCACAGATAAAGTTTTACTATAGTTGGACTCGGAAATTTGTCTACAATTTTATGTACCTTTTAGTCATTTGAGCCTTTTTTTCTTTATCTGTTAAACAGAGATATGAATATCAATTTCATAGGCGTGTTGTAAGGCTTAATGAGAAAATGCCCTTAGCATATAGCATAGTTCCTAAGATGATGCCTGCAGTGAGGAAGATGCTCAGGAAATATGTCAGTAGGTGGACAGCTGTCAACAATATGGGCTTATCAGACACAGTGTTGTGACGGCCAGCATTTGCTGCTAAATTTCAGGGGTGAAGGGTCAGTGTGGGTTGGAGCAGCCCAGAAAGTATCCTGGGGAAGGAAAGTTGTGCTGTACAGCATGGGTCAGAAAATTTGAAAGGCAACCTGCCTGGTTCCAAGTATGGGGAAGTGATTGAGAAGGCAGGCTCACAGCACCTCACACTCCCAGGAGCAATGGGGAGGCCGTGGCCATATCAGCGGCTGCCTCACAGGATTAGTCCTGGAAGCCACAGCCTGCCAAGGGACTGTCATGTTCAGATGTCACAGAGAAGAGAGGTTTTTATTTTACTCAAGGGCTGCATTTATTTCTTCAGTAGGCAAGCATGTGTTTTTTGCCTTCTAAAAATGTAAATTAATGTCAACTTTTGTCTTTGAATAAAAATGAATGAAAAGTTGACTATAAATATTTTTGAGTATTTTTCAAAACTCACCTTAGTGAACTCATAGCTCAGGCATCACCACTTCCTCTCAGAAGTCTTCCAGGGTCCTTCAGGCTGGGGTAGGGCGCCTTCCACTCGGTGGTATCTTCACCATCCAGACTTGTCACACTGAATTCTGATTGCCTGTTTTTCCCATTGACTGTGAGCTCTTAGCGGGAAGAGGCCATGGCCAGCAGTTTGCAGAGCCTTGGACCTTACGGCTCAATAAACACGAGAACTTAAAGAGAAGATGAGCACAGAAGCAAATCATCATCAGAGAAAGCAGAAAGTGTGTTGGGAGTCAGCAGAGCAGAGATCACCCCATTGGACAGATCAGGGTGGATTCACAAAGCAGGCTCATTTGCATTTTTCCCTGGAGATATTCTTGCACCAGACCTCCTATGACTGACAAAACTCTCTGTGATGCAAGCCCTACATGGACCTGAGCTGTGTGACATGTAAGAAAACAATTATCCTTAATTAAAAAGAAAAATCTGGGGGCCGGGGGCAGTGGCTCATGCCTGTAATCCCAGCACTTTGGGAGGCTGAGGTGGCTGGATCACGAGGTCAGGAGTTTGAGACCAGCCTGACCAACATGGTGAAACCCTGTCTCTACTAAAAATACAAAAATTCACTGGGCATGGTGGTGCGTGCCTGTCATCCCAGCTACACAGAAGGCTGAGGCAGGATAATCGCTTGAACCTGGGAGGTGGAGGTTACAGTGAGCTGAGATCGGATCCCACTGCACTCCAACCTGGGTGACAGAGCAAGACTCCATCTCAAGAAAAAAAAAAGAAAAGAAAAATTTCAAACATACACTACTAACTTTTATATTACCTTTTCAGACAATGAAAAGGGGAAAGATATTTGGGAATTAAAATGCACTGGGTACCAGTTACCCTGTGATGACCACGTTCCACATTGTGTCTCAGTCTAATAGCAGGCCAGTGATACAGTTGGCAGGAACCTCCATTTTACAGGTGAAGAAACCGAGGCAAACAGAGGAAAGCAGCCCTGGGCCTCATTGTTAGTACAAAGCGAAGCAAAGGCACAGAAGACGGATCCAGTCTGGAAATTCAACTCAACCATGTAATCACTGTGAGTCTTGAGCAAGTGCCCTCTCTTGAACCCAAATCTGGAAAATGGAGATGAAATGAGGTATTTTATGCTAAAGCTCCTGGTGGAGGGTCAGGAATGTAGTAAATGTCTAACAGATCTTCATTTTTCTTAAATTGCTGGAAATGTTACCAATTATATTCATTATGTCCTACAAATCTTCTAAAGTTGCAACAATGGTTACCTTCCAAAGGATGCATGCATCAGATGGTGAATGTCTTCCCAGGAAGGAGCCAGAAAGATTAACTTACCCTGCATCTCTGAATGCAGCCCCTGGGCCAACAACATCAGAGCCGCATCCACAGACACCCCCTCCAGATGCCTTTCCCATGGACGCATGCCCATGCATTCATACCAGTTATTCCTCTGTATTCAGATGTACAGGTGTGGGGATAGACCCATGGAGGCCCTCTGAGAGAGATCGCCATGACCTGGAGTGCTCTATTCTCCTACCACTGCAGCAGAACAGCTCTCCAGAAGTCCAGCTGTAGACAGAAAGCTGGAAAAACCATCTTTGTAGCAATAGTGGGCCTGGTGTCTCAGTGACCATGTGTCCAACCTCCCAGAAGAACCAGGTGTGGTGCCAGGCACAGCCACCTGCTCCTCACACTTAGTACAGGGCTTGGCTAAGGATGAATATCGCCATCCACACACTCAAGTGTATATTCTCCGTGCCCAGCAGACACTGGCCAAAGACGTGAAGAGCATAAAGGAGAGCAGAATCTGGTTAAGCCAGAGCTCCAGAGTCTTCTGAGGCCCAGTCCTGGGGCTGGAAACAGAAGACTTCATGCACACTATAACTCTACCTCCCTCAAGTATGAGAATCCAGGTATCCCTGCCCCAGACAGTGGCTGTGGGGTGAGAGGACTCCACGCGATTTCTGAGGACAGAATGAAAGCTCACTGGGCACTTCATGTAGCTACTGGGGGCCTCATCCAGGAGGGGACTGTCCATTTGTGCAACGCTTCCCTCTCCTGCCAGCATTCACGGAGCGCCTGCTGTGCATTCCTCCTGGTGCTCTGCTCAGACATCTTCTCTTCCCAGTAAGCTCTTCCTGGCCTTAGGCTGGGTTTAGTTCCCCGGGTATGACCCCTCTCTCCCCAGCACACGAAATTTTATTATTGTTATCACTTTAGCACTTGCCTTTTTGACCCAACATGGTCCCTTATGTGAGGGAGGCAAGCAGAGGCAGGAACACTGAGCCCAGGCAGAAAAGAGGCTGCCAGGAGAGAGAGCTGAGCAGAGACTCCACTGTCTGTCTCATTTTGTTTTTCTCAACATGCCTTTAGAATGAGATTCAGGGACAGGGATAGTCCTATGCAGAGCACAGAGGGGTATGGTTTGGATGCCATTATCTTCAGCATGGCCCAGGGTCACCAATATGCTCTGGTCAGCTCTAATGCTGAATTGATCAGCCTCAATGACTTTATGCTTAGGAAAAATAACAAATTTCTGGATTGCATGTCAGAAATGCAGATGCTTTTATGGATTCTGACAGCCCATAGCAAGGGGTTAAGTGTGAAGTGTCCTGGCAAAAATGTCTTTCATTGTTATAGCATGAGCTAAGCTGGCACTGGGGGAGGCTACTCATGCCACGTTGGGGTTAAGCTGTCTTTGATCCTCTATCAGAGCTGATGGCTGGTGAGTGGTTGCTGGGCAGGGTAGGACTCCCCAGGCTCTGTGTATTAGAGGTGGCCAATGAATGGGTCTCCTCATCTTAGAATGCTATGAGTCCTGTCTCTCCAGTCTCTCAGAGTGTCAGGGAGACATGGCCAAGCCCCCTCACCATCTGCCCTTGGAAAAAGTTTTTGGAAGCTTCCTGGCTTCAGGAGACAGTTAAAGCTCCCGGAGGTGGCTCTGGGCTGGAGTCAGCAGCCTGCCAGGGCGCTGTTCCTGGTATGTGGCTAAACAGCTGGTGACCTTGGGAGAGACTCTAAACTGTCCTTTGGGGGGGGATTTTTAATCTATAAAATTTTTCGTCCATAAAATGCCTGAAAAACCTACTGCCCTGTAGTATTAGTATTTAAAGATCATTTCCTTAATGAATATTAAAGCACTTAGAAAAACATAAGGCATTATCAAAGGCAAGGTTTCAGAAATGCCTTTCAGCCATGGAAATGTAATTAGAGACCATGACCCTTTCTTGGGTCATGTCTTGCATATTTAAATCTGCACAGATCTAGAAGGGACCCAAGAGATTATTTTAGATTAATATTATTCTGGTTCTCAATGTTTGCAACTTATCACCTGGGAGCTTTCTGAGAAGTATCAATCCTTTACCAACACCCTCACCTCATCACTCCAATCCCCCAACACCTGTATTTTGATACCATTAGTCTGGGGGTGGGATAACAACGTGTGTGTGTGTGTGTGTGTGTGTGTGTGTGTGTGTGTGTGTTTTAATGCCTCAGATAACGACACCTGGGAAGAGAGAGGCTGATTTGTAGGTAACAGTGCAATGGGGGGTCAGGGAATAGCAGGGATTCTTGAATGGGTACACACCGAGGGTGTCACAGGTGGTGGGACAAACAGGAGAGCAGAGGCCACAGCTAAATCACCTGCCAGACAGGACTGGCATTCAAACCCTCTTCCAACATTCAGGCATCTGTACCAAAAGCAAAGATCCTGTCATTCAAAGTGTCATCTCCCTTCTGCCATCACCCAGTGTCCTACCCATAGCATCAGCCCCATGAACTATTGCCAGAAGCAGGAGATGGCAGTTTCTTCACTGGCATTTATAGAAAGATAAAGCCTTTGGTTCTGCCTCCCCTTTGAGACCCTGAACTCTTCATAAGAGGGGCTGTATCATCTCCTCATTTCTGCATCCATTGACAAAGGAAATCAAACAGAAAACGTTCGGTGGGCAAGTGAGTGAGTGAATGAACAAAAATGTTGGAAGTAATCAAGTGCAAGGCTTAAATTTAAACCATGTATGTCATATCATGAAGCCATTTCTATGCTTCACTAGCTCTTCTGCTCTAAATTTGAATTGAATCAGCATAAAAATAATTTTGATAGTTAGCCAGAGCTGCACTGATGCTTAACATTGTGCATACACACATTAGGAAAGGAGAAGGAAAAAGGAACGAGGATTTTGATTCTCTGCCTAACTCACAATAAACCATCTATGGTTGTAATTGTTTATAATAACTTAATGGCATAATTACTCCTGTGCAGGCTATCCAGAGCAGCAGCAACACAGAATGATCTCAAATGCATTGAACACGCTTTAAAATGAAGGTAGACCTCACCTCTTGTCAGTTCGGTAAGCCTAGGCACAGTATGTACCTCTGATAGTCACCAACCTCATCTTTAAATAAAATTAACAATGTCTACATTGGTGAATTATGAAAAGAGAAACATGATGTACTCACTTTCAGTCATACCCTCTTGGCCAGAACTAGTCACTTGACTGCAACCCAACTGCAAGGGAGGCTTGGAAATGTGCAGTGAAGGTCTGCTAGCTCTCTATGGATAGTAGAAGCTCAGCAGATATAGATATAAATATAGATAGTTGTAGATATAAATATATACTCTGTATTTATATGTAATATATATACATACATATGTATACACACACACACACACACATATATAGTTCCTTCATATAATTTCTTCCACTCGCATGCTGGGAACACATTTATAATTCAGGAGTATATACTGGTAAAATTACTACCCTGGAAAGCAAGTTACCCAAGTTTGTGAACTCATCTCCCCCTTTTATCTTTCCTTTATTCCTTCATTCACTCATCAATCAATAGATAGTTTTCAGGCTTTCCCATGTGCCAAGTAGCTGTAGATGTGATTGAGGGTGGCCTCTGCTTTCATGGGGCAGAGAGGCTTAGGTGGGCATGGAGTAATAGTCAATAAGGAAGTGATAAAGTGACTTAATACACAGAAAAAAATCCATATAGTGAAAAGTACTATGCTAAAATAAAACTGGCTGGTGTGACAGCAAGTACCTGGGGAAAAGGAAAAGCATTTGAGTGATCAAGAAAGGTCTCTCAAAGGAGTTGTCATTTGAATAGAAACTCAGATGACTGAAAAAGTCATTCATAAACAGTTTTCTTCACTGAGTAATGAACGTGCTGTGAAAACCAAAGGATGTCACTGCTGGAAAAGTGGAGCAGGGAGGTCAGCAAATCCTCTCCCTAAAGAAGAAAAATACCACTAAAAAGGCTCACCTAAAGCAACCATCTCAGAACTCTGGGAATTTATCAAAAGCAAATAACAGACTGTGGAAATATTAGGAACAATTTTGTGTCAATAAATTAAACAATTATAATGAAATGGAAAAATTTCTAAGAAAACAAAACTGACTCAAAAAAAAAAAAGTAGAAAATCAGGATAGATCTCAATAAGCAGGCAAATGGAATTACTAATCATTAAAAATATTCCCACAAAGAAAAACTCAGGCCCAGACGACTTCACTGGTGAATTTTTTTACATACTTAAAGAAGAAGTAATGCCAATCCTTTACCAACTCTTTCTGAAAATAGAGGAAGAAGAAACACTTGTTGGTTTTTTCTGTGTGGTCAACAGTATTCTGATATCAAAGTCAAACAAAGGCATCACAAGAAAACTACAGAACAGTATCTCTCGTGAACATGAATTCAGAATTTTTCAGTAAAATATTGACAAATCATACCCAGCAGTGTATAAAAAGTATTATACAACATGACCAAGTTGGATTCAGCCTAGAAAACAAACATTGGGTTAACATCCAATAATCAATGTAATACACCATCTTCTTAGATTGAACAAAATTAGAAGAGACAAAAACCACATGGTCATCTCAGTTGCCACAAAAAAAAAAAGTGAAGAAATTTAAGACCTACTCAAACTAATAAACTTCTTTAGCCTCACAAAGAGCATTAACAAAAAAATGTGTAGCTAATATCATGCTAATGGTAGAGGATAGAAAGCTTTCTCCATAAGATGGGTACAAGGTAAGGATATTTACTCTCCATACTTCTGTTCAACACTAAACTAGTGTTTCTAGATATTGAAATAAAACAAACAAAAAGATATTAAAGACATTTGGATTGGAAAGGAAGAAGTAAAAACCATCTTTATGCACAGAGAACATGAACCTGGATGTAGAAAATTCTACAGAGCCAACAAAATTATCTTAGAATGAATAAACAAGTTCACCAAGCTTGCAGTTAGAAGATCAATATTAAAAAGCAGTTATAATAATATTTTTCTATTAGTAATGAACAATCAAAGTGAAATATTAAAAATTATATTCAAAACAGCATCAAAAGTAATAAATACCTGGGAATAAATTTAACGAAAGAAGTACAAATTGTTTATTGGAAATCACAAAAGCATGGCTGAGAAGAAAATTAGAAAGTTGTAATAAATGGGAAAATAGTCCTAGTTCATGGATTAAAAGCTTCAGTATTATTATAATGGCAGTTCTCCACAAGTTCATTGGCAGATTAAATGTAATCCCTACCAAAATTCCAGTAGGCATTTTTTCAGAAATTGACAAACTGATTTTGGAAATGCAAAGGATCCAAAATAGCCAGACGATTTTGAAAAGGAAGAACAAAGTTGAAAGACTTAGTTAGGCTTTGTGGTTTCAAAACTTGCTGTAAATCTACATTAATCAGAAGAGTGAAGTACGGGTATAAAACAGGAATACAGATCAATGGAACAGAAATAAGAGTCTACAAATAAACCCTTCAACTTATGGCCAAGTGACTTTCAACAGAGATGCCAAGTTAATGTAATGAAGAAAGGGCAATCATTGTGATAAATACTGCTAGCATAATATATCCACATGCAAAATGATGAATTTAGACCCTTACCTCACAAGAGACATAAAGACTAACTCAAAATGGATCATTAATTAACTTATATGTAAAACATAATAAAACCTATAGACTAAAACATAGGAGAAAATCTTCATGACCTTTCATTAGGCAATTCTTAGATATGACTTGAAAAGCATGATGACTCATAAAAACATTTATATAGTGGAGTTAATCAAAATTTAAAACTTTTGTTCTTCAAAAGACATTAAGACCATTAAGAATGTAAAGAGATAAGCAACAGACTCGGAGAAAAAAACTGGCAAATCATATGTCTATTAAGGACTTGAAAGCAGAATACATAACTCTTGTAATTCAATAATAGAAAAAACAAGCCAATTTTTTAAATGGGGAAAATATTTGAATATACATGTCATTAAAGAAGATATAAAAATGTTCAATAAGCACAGGAAATGGTACTCAATCAACATCATTAGTCATTAGGGAAATGCAATTTAAAACCACAGCTGCTATTTCAGGCTCCCAAGAATGGTTATACTATAATGATTTTAGAAGACAATAACAAGTATTAAAAAATGTGAAGAATCTATCATCTTTATACATTTCTTGGTGAGGGTGGAAGAGTAAAATCATGCAACCACTTTAGAAAAACAGTTTGGCAGTTTCTACACATCTACAACCATCTGATCTTTGACAAACCTGACAAAAGCAAGCAATGGGGAAAGGAGTCCCTGTTTAATAAATGGTGTTGGGAAAACTGACTAGCCACGTGCAGAAAGCGGAAACAGGACCCCTTTCTGGCTCCTTACACTAAAATTAACTCCAGATGGATTAAAGACTTAAACATAAGGCCTAGCACCATAAAAACCCTAGAAGAAAACCTAGGCAAAACCATCCAGGAAATAGGCATAGACTTCATGACTAAAACACCAAAAGCATTGGCAACAAAAGCCAAAATAGACAAATGGGATCAATTAAACTTCAGAGCTTCTGTACAGCAAAAGAAACAATCATTAGAGTGAACCGGCAACCAACAGAATGGGAAAAATTTTTTCCAGTCTACCCATCTGACAAAGGGCCAATATCCAGAATCTACAAAGAACTAAAACAGATTTACAAGGAAAAAAAAAAAACAAAAAACCATTCAAAAGTGGGTGAAGGACATGAACAGACACTTTTTAAAAGAAGACATTTATGAGGCCAACAAACATGAAAAAAGGCTCATCATCACTGGTCATTAGAGAAATGCAAATCAAAACCACATTGAGATACCATCTCACACCAGTTAGAATGGCAATCATTAAAAAATGGAGGCAACAGATGCTGGAGAGGATGTGGAGAAATAGGAACACTTTTACATTGTCGGTGGGAGTGTAAATTAGTTCAACTATTGTGGAAGGCAGTCTGGCGATTCCTCGGGGACCTAGAAATAGAAATTCCATTTGACACAGCAATCTCATTACTGGGTATATATCCAAAGGATTATAAATCATTCTATTATAA
>CAUYLG010078101.1:0-24090 GCA_963573385.1 Cacajao melanocephalus | reverse complement strand
CGTGTACCTATGCAACAATCTTGCATGTTCTACACATGTACCCCAAAACCTAAAATGCAATAAAAAATAAAAAAAAACTTCCTTCATGTAAGGGGCTCTTTTCCCTCTCAGTTATTTTATAAAATCTTAGAGGACGAAGGTCACATCTCTTTGCTTTTATTCTAACATCCTTCATAACATCTAACACAAATTGGATTTTTAACAGGGGTTCACTCACTGTTGTTAAATATCATTGTCTATATCACTCTAGCATTTGTATTTTCTGTGTCTTGTCTTGTAGTATCTGATTCTGTATCACTGTTTTACTTTTCCCCCTTTTTTGCCCTAATTATCGTTCTCTATTTCTCGTTACTTTAAAAATTATGTTTCCCCATGTCATATTAATTCTCCATTTCATGCACAGATGTTTTCTTATGCTTCTCATATCAACTAGCTTTTCGTTAAAAAAATAGATAATAAAATGAGATGAATTAGTGGGTGGGAAGCTAAAACCAATACCAGGAGTGTCATTGATTGTTGAAGTCACTGAGCATTGTATAGTGTCTGAATAAATTAACTCTGCATACACTAACTCAAGGCTTTTATGCAGTTGACTGCAGTTACCTCATGAACTTTCAAAATGTTTGACACGTCTCTGGGGAATCTCTTTATTTACTGGTTTGTAAGTCAGGTAACAATGGTATGCTGACCTACCTCTTGGGAAGAGTTGAACGAGAGGCTCTGTTCCTGTGCTGATGGAATGGGAAGGCCCACACATCACTTTTTAAAAATGTAGGGCATGCAAAACTCAGGCATATTTTGGTTGTCTCAGAGTCCTGCTCCTTTAGAGCTGTCTTGAAAGGAGGTTGAAAGAGCATTCCAAGAATGATGAAAGGTGTGATTAACTGCTCGGAGGGAGAGAGGAAGCAGGTTACTATTGTATTTTTCTGCCTTTTACTATTGTATTTTTCTCTACAAAGTAGAGATAGGATTATAGAGATTAGAGGGGTGTAACAGAAGAGTTGCTCAGATATTTGAAGTTGGTGATCAGAAATCTCTCATTTGAAATAAAGAGGAAATACATGGCATGGCAGTATTATGAAGTATAATGCGAGATCATTACACAAAATGTAGTGATCTTGAGATGCAAAATCATTGCATGAAATGGTCTATTCTCTTGTAGGGCTGAAAAGATTCTGACTTCCATTTGGATCTCTTTACAGCAGCTTCTCTAGAAGTCATTCTTCTAGCCAAGACTCCTTATAAGCATCTATTTACTATGTACCTGTCTGTGTTAGGGTTCTCCATGCATTTGCCAGCTGTTCAGTTATCACGGCTAATCCTTAGGTGAATGGTATCAGTTCCATCTTACAGAGAAGGGAAAAAGCCACAAAGCATTGAAGTAAATAACAGGCCCATAATTAAAAAATAAATGTGATATATTCAGGATTAAAACCTGACATTTATCAGACTTGGCAGCATTCAATTTTTTCTATACTATGTTACTTCTTGGTGCTAAAAATATTATCTAGATTTTGTGGATTTTAATCACAAAACCCTAACTTTTTTCTTCCATTGATGCCTATGAAGTACCCTTTAACCTCCCCTGTTGCTTCCTAAAGGAGATGATCCTTAAGCTGCAATTCCAATGTTGCCTTAGTGTCCTGATTGTGAAAAGATAGAAAAAGTACCTGAGAAAATCAATATTAATTGATAATTTTCTATAAATTATTTTCTTCATAAGTCAAAAGAAAAAGTGTCGTTATACAATGGAACAAAGATGGTATTCTGTAAAATGAGAAGTCTATGCATTTATGCATTATAGAGAGGGCTGCTGACCTTCATCCACCTTCATCCTCCTTCCCATGACCCGGTGTGTGTGTGCACACGTAACTACACACAAACACAAACTTATCATCCCAGGGGAACCATTATAAGGTTATGTGACTACAGCTATTCTTTCAACAAAATCACATAAGTTGTTCTTAAGGAAACAATTGCTTACTACTTATGTGTTCATGGTTACCAAAGTCTTTCAGTGTGCCTCCTATGATGGATTTTTTAAAAGGAAGTGAAATACAAAAATACAAATACATCTCACTAGAAAAAACTGCTCATCTGACTCAGGTAATTTTTCTTTCAAGAAAATTATGGTCCTTTACTGAACTTTTGAGAAATCGATTTTTAAACTCCCAGGGACAGTCTGTGTGTGTTTGGAAAAATGTTATGATGATGCTGACACCATCTCAAATTCTGGTAAAATAATCAGATAGCTATTGGACCTTTTATTGAATGCAAATATTTGACTAAAATATCTCGTTTCCTTGTGAGTGTTTACTCTTAACAATCTGTGGTCTTCATTTTGTTAGGTTTATAATGATTTGAAATATATTCATGAATTCACTGAGTTTTTATTGTAAAATATATTTTACTTTCCTTAGGTCACTTCTATTCTAAATAGCTGTGAAGAGGTAAACGATTGTATTATCCTACTATTTATTTTCAAATTGAATATCACGTAAAGGTATCATTTTCTCATGTATGAGTGCATTTTATAACTTTTCTTACATTTTGGAAAATAATTTTACAAAATAAACATAGTCTTATTAAATAAATGCTACTGCTCTGAAAATCCTAATGAAATAGGTACATGCATTATATAGCAGAAGAGAGGCTATTCTGCCAGTCATTTAAAGCATTATTTTATATAAGCCAGAAGAACTAGAATGTTCTCAGGCTTTTTCAATGAAAATGTAATTTCAGTGCTCAGCCAACTTATTTTAGCAATAATTTTCTTCTTGAGCCACCAAATGTTTATGAACAAGTCAGCTGGAGGAGTTGAAAGGTTCTGAAATCTGCCAAAGCATGTCAGTTGTTTTATGTTTAAATTCCCTAAAGAAAAGAAATGTAGGGTATAATACAGAAAATATCATCTGCTATCTTTTCTCCCCAGGGCAATAGCTCTGTGTTGCCATCAGCGAAACTGCCCATTCTTTACTTTGTGTGACTGACAGCTTGTGACTTTCACATCAGTGGAGTTGTGAGATCTTATAATGTGTATAGCTCAGACTGTGTATGTTGGTATTACTGCAGGAAGACATTGAGATATCTTAACAGAAGTAATTGTATACCTGTATTGTTGGCTGCTCTGTCATAATTACTTTTGCAGTTGCCAAGTTCCATGAATTTAAAGTTAGCCTATTAATTTGACTTCTGTTGTAGAGAAAAATCTAGGCTTTTCAATTATACAAAGAAGGGGAAAAAAAGCTTTTTTTTTCTAAATTATTTTGTGTGTATTACAAATAACAGAATTGTGTTGTATTGTTAGCTGAAATTTCACCTTCTAAAGACTTCATTTCTGTCTCTGCCTTAAAATGAAATAAAAAATAGTAAGTCATTGACTTGAATTACATAGTTTTGGGTGTTACCATATTGCAGAGAAAATTCATTTAACATTTTATATGTGCATATATGTATGTGTGTTTATATACCATATTTATATAAATCATGTTTATTATGTCTTTTCAAATTATTAAGAGGGATGACCTCAGTGAATGACAAAGCTGAATACAAAATCATTTTCACACCTTTAAATACTAAAACAATAAGAACTTCCTCAAAAAATTTGCCACCAGAAATTCTATCTGAGCTGTTTTGATAAATAAATATAGTTTGTATATGAAGGGCATGTACATTTGGCTGTGACATGGCCTAGAATTTATGTACAGGAGGTCAAAGGACTCATCAGATAATCCTCATTCTACTGGTTTGCTTGACAAGTCCCTTCTATACTGCGTGTTCACCCTCCATTATCAATGAAGAGAAAATAAATGCCACTAATTCCCCAAATCCTTTTAGAAATAAGCAGCATATAGCTAAATAAATATTTAGCTCAACCCAAGTTAACACTGCAACAAATTTGAATTAATTTAATGTTGTATATCTCATTTTCCATTTGTTGATCATTTTACATTTGACAAAGTGCTTTCATAGGGAAAACACCCTCCATACTAAGGGGCCCATTTTACACTTACTTTGATATTTTCTATAGCCATACAGTTTTAAAAGATTTCTCATTATTTCATGGATTGGAATATTTTTGAACCAGCACTAATGTTGGGCACTATGAAACTGTGATGTCAAAAACTTACATATAAAAATTTAAAGAGAATTTTTAATAATAAAAGTGTGCATTTTACTCAAATCAGTATTGCTCAAAACATTTCTTCCTAACTGTGTAGAGGCCAAGCAAGTTAATATTAGGGTCATCTTAGTTTTGAAGGTATTACATTTAAATATATTAGGGTAACTAAAAACTTCTTCATGTGACATCACTGCATATGACTAACAGTGGAATTTGAATGCAAACAGACATTCCTGAGTATAAATTTGTAGGCTGTCTCAGACCTAAGATACTAAATATCCCTGTTGTAAAAATGGACACTATTGAATGGAGCTAGAGTTGAATTAGACATTTGTCACTTTAAGGGAGAGGATTTGTGGGCAGCTTAAATTATGCCTGAGAATATTTAGATGGCCAAATGTACACTCATTATCACAGGAATGTTAAAATTACACCATGAAGCATTTTAGCAATTAAAAGCTTCCTGCAGATTTGAATCACATCAACATCTAATAGCAACAGATGACCATCTAATGGAGAAATGAAGGCAAGAGCTGTATGGAAAAGACTAGAGGTGCCCAGTTTAATGTGTTTCCATATCAGAGAATAAACAACTCATGGAGAAAGTACAAGCTGATGGAAGATGGCTTGTAAAATTTGAATCGGTGAGTGATAAATGAAGTTTGTGGCCTGGTCAGATCTCAAATTCTATACTTGGAACATTATCTTTTGCAAAGGTACAACACAGTAAGATAAGAATTGTAGAGACAACTCATGTCATTTTGGTGGTAGCATAAAAAAGCAGAGATTAAGGCATACACAGAAATTAAGGCACACAACAGTAATGTTTCTCTAGAGATCATATTTCCAATGAAAAACTCTGACAGAGAAGTCTGTATGATGAATTCATTAGGTCAGCAGTCTTTTTTATTTAACTATGGGGTCACCTAAATACCACTTTAATACTAGGTCAATTGATGTTATCATTAGTTCTTTTAATATCTATAAAACCAATATCCATTCTAAAACATGGAAAAATATATGGACCACCCTTATGAGCATGATTGATACTAGTTGGCTTGGTTTCAGCAATAGTTGAAGGAGTCAGCTATCTAGATAAATTTGATATGATATCAAAGCTATAAGACTTGACAGTTTCATATCTAATCTATTATCTACTAGCAAAGGCATGAATAAGTGTTGTATAATCAAAAAGAAGACTGTATCGTAGGTTGGACTGGATCAGGAAAATATCCTCTGGCCAATATTTCCATTTGCAACAGAAAGTGAAAAGCCCTTTCTTCATTCTACACTCTTTGCAGTGCACTGTTAAATGGTATGATGTTAGAGGAGTGGGTGGAAATGCATCTTAATGAGCGTGTCCTCTGGCAGACAGTGAGTTAAACATGTGGAAACAAATTGATTTAAGAAGCCCCTTTTTGAAAAATAAAAATAAAAAATAAGAAGGAAATTATTTTTAACTAAAGGGAAACTATAAAACAAGTCATTCAACTCTAAGGGTGCATTATGTCTTTAGATGTCATCCAGTAAAATGTCTTCATTACCTGTTAGGAAAATTGGATTTATGACCTGTTAGACAACCTGAAGTGCTTGGTACAGTACATTAGTTAACCAGGTGGAAGTAAGCTTCCTTATAATAAGATTAATTTTGACGATACTGTGTGTGTGTGTGTGTGTGTGTGTGTGTGTGTGTGTTTCCAATGTAAAGAGATAAGAACTCTTATTTTCTATAAGAGTTTATCTTATAGATATTACATTTGCATGGGCATCACAATTTGTGAAACATTTTTATTTTACATAAATGTGGAAAGTATAATTTAAAAAATCACTTGCTTATGAAGGAGATACTGCCAGTTCATAAATTGTGCCTGTTATAAACCACTAGAGATTAAGTGACCTTAAAGTATTTTCTTTTTACTTTTTCATTTTTGAATGAAGTCCTTTGTTCCACATACATGTACAAACTGCGGTGTAATTTCTGTTATTTGAAACATCAGCTTGGTTGGTTCTGTAAAGGTTGACATATAAACGCTTTGACAGTCTCTAAACCTAATTTGCCACGTGGGGCTCTTTTGTTCTTCTGCAGACAGAAAAGAACAGAATAAATTAAAAATCATTGAGAGTAAATTCACTAACTCTTTGAGGCTATGTGATCTCTGGCACCAAAATTTAAAACATAGATTAGTTTTGACATAAGATTGATATTAAGTGTCAGAGAGTGAGGGTGGGGAAGCATAGTTTGCCTCTGGTGACTCTGGTAGGAGTGTGGATGTAGGAATTGCTTCCTGTGTGTTACTAATACATCTTAGACACTGTTCACAGTGGAGCTTATCATATGCGATTTTCATTATTTGCTTGCCTTGAGTCCTTGAAGGCTGGAATTCTTTCTTTTTATTTTTAGGTCTATAGCAGTGTTTCTCAGTCTTAGGACCACAGACCCTTTGAAGCAGATAATTCTTTGTGGTGGGAAGCTGTTGAAGCCTTATAGTATATTTAGCAGCATATCTGGTCTCTACCCAACAGGAGCCAGAAAAGCCTCTTCCCCGTTTCATGTCATATTAGTCTGTTTTCATGCTGCTAATAAAGATATACCTAAGACTGGTAATTTATTAAAAATAGAGATTTAATGGACTCACAGTGGGGAGGCCTCACAATAATGGTGGAAGGGGAAAGACTCGTCTAACATGGTAGCAGACAAGAGAGAATGAACACCAAGCAAAAAGTGAACCCCTTGCAAAACTATCAGATCTTGTGAGACTTATTAATTACCATGAGAACAGTATGGGGGAAACCACCCCCATAATTCAATTATATCCTATTGAGTCCCTCCCACAACATGTGGGAATTATGGGAGTTACAATTCAAGATGAGATTTGGGTGAGGACACAGCCAAACCATATTACATGTCAATCAAAAATGTCTCCAGACATTGCAAATATTCCCTGAGGGAAGAGCTGTGTGTCTGGCACACAATTGACATTTCATAAACATTTCCTTAAGATATACATGTGGCTATTGCTGCAGCATAAAACAATAACACCTTTATCAGGTAATCTAGAAGGCTGTTCTTATCTAATTCTGAATTAAATTGGGGTGATTTTTCCTCCTTCTTCCACCCTCACCACCTCTCATCCTTCCCAGACCTAAGCTTGAGGGCTTGTAACTATGCAGTTCTGGCCTAGCACTGACAAAAGGTCATCTCACTGTGTAGACATCTTCGGTTCATTTTGATTTGAGGATATATCTTGTCCATTATAATCAGATATAGAATCATTCACAGAAACCCTCATAGTCAGCAACGGTGGAAGGAACTAGATACTGGCAAAGTGAAGATGAGTTTGCTACTTCCGCTACTTGTGTATTTCCAAAATAGTAACACTATATTAATCTTCATATCTAAGCAGTCAGTATAAATTTAAAAGAATCTCATCTCCACCTCTCAACTAGATGACTTGGAACAATTCTGCTGAGTTCTGTGACGTGCCATTTTCTTACTAATAAAATAACAGTAATATCTACCACCCCGACACTGTTACAGGACTCCGCTGTGCTCTACCATCTTTTCTGTATTGGAAGACTTATCACACTTGGCTGTAATTATTGTTTCCATTGCCTGCTACTCTGGCTGGCCTGTAAGGTGTGTAAGGGGAAGGCTCATATTGTCTGTTACCATAGTCCCTGCTGTAGTGCCAACATACATTATTTCTGAAATGAAGAAATGCAAGGGTTTTCTACTAGTGTACACTATATAAATGTAATTATCATTTATTTGTTCTATAAATATTGCTGAATGCCTACTTATCAAAGCCCAGCTGGGGAGTTCTCTAGACCTAGGAATACAGTGGGTCATAGATGAGACAAATTTCCTGCCCTCATGGAGCTTGCATTCTAGTGGGCCAGCCATTCAATAAGAATTAAAATATCTGTCAATCTATCTTATTATCTAATTTCAGATAGTGGTAAGTAGCACAGTGGGATGAGAGTGATGAAGAGTGGCAGGAAAAGGCCTCTCAGGAAGTAATTAACATAATAATTTTTGTCATTATCATGATTAACATTATCATCAAGGTGATATTATTAGCCTTTCATTAGTAGAACTTGTTCTTTGATTTATCCTCCTAATAGTGATTCTGAACTATTTGCATTCTCTGACCTACTTCCCCTTCACACCAACAGGAGGAAGTGTATGACTTTCCAGAGCCGGGGGTAGATCATTTTGCTTTGACATAGAGATTTTGACAATGCGGTGGATCAAACCTGTGGGATTAATCCAGCCATTCTGCACTTGAGGCCATCTGTAAGGAGGCTTTACCCCTGAAGCTTTATATTCTGTTTGTTTCCTAAACAGCTCCCTCTTTCTTTTTATCTTTTTCAGTTAGTACAAAGAAAGCCAATTTAGTGAGCTATTTCAAATCCTTTTTTAAGCTCTTCTTATAGGAGGGTTTCTGAAACTTAGCCCTTTTGACATTTTGGCCTTGATAATTCTAAGTTGTGGGGGGCTGTTCTGTGCATCGTGAGATGGTTAGTGGCGTCTCTGACCTGTACTCACTAGATGCCAGTAGCACCTGTCTCTAGTTGTAACAATAAAAAAATGTACCCCGACATTGCTAAATGTCTACTGGGGGCAAAATAGGCCCTGGCTGAAAAGCACTGTTTCACAAGAAGCTTCTCAGTCTTTCCAACTGTGGTGCACTGTGTCTCCAGCAGGTGCACGCACTGGTGTTTGCTTGTGCAGCACCACAAGCTCCTTTTCCCAGTCCAGTGATCTGAATCCCATCCATCCTTCATGACCCAGCTAGAGCCACATCTACTGCTTATAGTCTCCTCTAAGCACTAGAGTCTGTTCCATTTCTGAATTCCTATTTCATTTCTTTTGTTTGATCACTACTGTCTTCATCTATTAGATGAACCCATCATTGTTTGTTAAAAGGATTGCATTTTGTTATCTTTACAAGATTATAAATTCTTTGAAAAGAGAAACTATGCTTTAGTCAACTCTGCATCTTCATAGACCACATAAAAATACTTGGAATATGGAGACTCATTAAGTAATGGGTTGAATTTAGCATCAGCAATCCTATTCACAAAAATTCCACCAACAACCGCATCCTGAATCAGGGGAAGTGATAAATAACACATACAGTATAATCTTCATAACAGTCAATCATCTTGGAAAATTATATTTTTATAAACATCTTCTATAATTCAATTACAACTAATACCATGGAGGTTCAGTACTGATGGAAATGAGTATTGGTGGAACTGAGTTTTTAGAACTAACTTTTCTTAAAGAAGTTATCAATCTAGAGTGATCCAGAGTTTGGGGTATCTGACCACTTTAAATATATGGTCTTCCACTTCATCAACAATACTCCACCTAATTGCTATCTTTTTATGCAAAAGATAGTTACATAACTACTTAAAACCCTGAGCTTGATCTTTTTGCTAACAAGCTATTTTGAGGGGAATGTATGGAAAGACGCATCCAATCATGTAAATCCAACATGTGTCATTCCAGAAGTGGATGGTTTGGTTTAACTCTTGAAGGAAAGTTTAATAGCTTCATGGAGAAGACTGCACATTCAATTGTTTCTTTTTCCAAGTACAACTTATTATTCAGAATATATCTAGTTGTTCAGCAAGTTCAGTGCTCATGTGACATTCAGGCAATTACTGAATGTTGGAGAACCAAACTTGAGGTCCTTTTAATGACATTTGAGAAGTCAGTTTCTGCGAGTAACTGCTGAAATGTAAACCTGGGGTTTACAGAGGGCCACAGCAGTCCATCACATTCATGTTGGGGAAGCAGAGGATGTGGAGGCAGACGTAAAACAGGCAGAGAGATGCAACCAGTGGGAAAGTGATTGCTTTCCACAGCTTTCTAGTTTCTGCTTCCATTCCCTTGGGAAACCCGACTGCACACCCTGCCATCAGGTGGTGTGTCATCACACTCATCCTTAATGTCATCCTCTTTTCTTAGTTGATTGGGTTTCTGTCACCAATACAGCCTTGACAAACAAATGTCCTATTTTACTAGTGAGAAAAGTGAAGTTCAAAGATGCTAGTAACTCCTTCAGGATGGTGAAGCCAAGACGTGGTCAAGGAAGGCTTCAAACCCCATGCTCAACATTCACATGTCTCTGCAACTACTCACGTGGTTGTGGTTTTTATCAGCCAGGTGTAGTGGGGCTGAGAATAACGTTGCAGAATGAATGTATTGTGAATGGTCTAGTGCTTGGGGACTTGCATGATGGTGGGCATTTTCTGGCTGCTGTTGAGTGTGGTCAGAGCAAGGCTCATTGCTTTAGACACATTTTTTCACCTGTTGGCCAAGATAGCTGTCCTCTCCTGCTTTTGCACAACAGCTCAGAGAACACCTGTTTTCTCAAAGGCATCCCTGTGTCTTGGAGTTTTCAATATTGTCAACCTGGGAGTTCTTTCCTTTGGTCTATTAAAGTTAAAATACATGTCTTAGTCGGAGCCCCAATCCAGGCTGCCCCATGTTGGCCTGTTGTGGTTGTTCTATTCTTCATGGTCATGACAACCAGCTGCCCTGACTCAAACATGAGCTGCTCTCTCAGTTCAGATTTTCCCTCCACAATCAGACCTCTGCTTTCCTCACACCTCATCTCAATCACTTCCTGTCTTGCTTTCTGTGCTCCCATCCAATTAGACATCATCGATTTGCTTTGCTGCATCAGCCAGCTCTCTCTTTGGGTCTAAGGAGCTCTGAGCACACTGCTCACCCAACCTGAAACCCCTCCCCTGTGTCCTTCCCCACCTGCCTCTGTCTCATACCTTGGGTCTCAGCTGTCTCCTCACTCCCTCTGAGAGGTCTTCTCTGGCCCTTTGGCTTGGTTCTGTTTCCTTAAATTCATTTTTGTCTCATATCCCCTACATTATAATACTTATCACCACTTACTCATATTGCTTTTCAAGTGTCTGTCTTCTTTATTAACTATAGACTCCCAGGGGCCAATGGCTATATCTCTTGTTCACTGTTGTATATTCAGAGCCTAGCACAAATGCTGCAAATAGTAATAACGCTAACCATAGCATTATTATTATTTACTAATAATAGCACAAATGCTACAAATGGTAATAATGATAACTGGAGGACACGAGTCTCATTCTAAGTGCCAGATATCCAAGAAATATGGCCTTTATTTCTATGTGTCAACATTATTTTTGACTCTGAATTACTCCGATGGACTGCTGGGAAATTTAGTATTGTTAGCCTTGAGGACTCCCCTCTCACTGCAGTCATGCCACTGGGCCTTTTTAGTAACCTCTCATGTGTCCTCAGGGGTTATAACTGAGGGAGCATATTGCACCAGTACCCCCATTGTGCCAGCAGCTTTCTGCTGCTTCAGAGCCACGCATGACCAGGCATGGAATTGAGCATTGTTGGTGAGGATAGGTACCTCCAGGCTTCTGGGCTAATTTCCCTGGACACGCCATATTTCACATGAAATTCCATTTGAATTTCATTCTTCCTTGACATACATATTGCATTCCTTGAAGGTAATTTTTGCCTTCCTGGTGCAACTGGTATTATAAGAGCAGAGTCCTCACCATTTCGGAATCAAAATCCTCTCCTGAACCATTACCATCTACTTTAAAGAGTCTCTTTTTAATCTTGGGAAATCCCTCCTTACTCCCTGCTTTTCTGGCTCCTTATCTGTTCTCTAAACATCAGCCACTCTATTTCTCTTTCAGAAGTGGACTTTGATGTCTTATAATATCAGAACCTGAACTGGTGGCATACAGAACTCAGTTACCCTTTCCTCGAGAGGAGGGAGGGCTTGATGAGCAAAACCTCCTAGGAGATTAAGAGAAATGGAAATACTTGTGTTCTTTTCTTCCAGGACAGCAGTGAATGGCAAAACAGAATAATTCAATTTGCATAATAGAAGAGTCTGCATGTTCATCTCTTGCTGAACTAACATTTGTTCAGTGCATACTGTATGTCAGGCATTGTGCTAAATGCTTTACAGGGGGAAATTGCATTTCATCCTCACAAGAACCCTATAGGGTAGGTAAAGCATTCCTTGTCTATAAGGAAATGGAGGCTCAGAGGGATGAGGTTGCATTGTAAGGTCACATATGAGGATTCTATCTTGGCCAGCCTGACAACCAAGTCTGCAATCTCACCTCCTTTGCTGTTTCTCTCCCAAAGACTGATGGAGGTTTCTTGGATGAATAATTAGAAAACAGAGACTCTTGAGAGCTTTCCTAATCAGATGAATAATTTTGGGGAGGTATTTTTGACAAAGTCATCTGTCACCACTTCTCTCAAATTTGTTTTAGAGGATTGTAACTTTGAATGGTGGTGTATATATTCTTGCTTCTTTAGTAAGTTGGGCAAATGCCAGCATCTTACTGTGAAACCCACTTGCCAGTGCACACGTCTTTCTGGGAAAACTGCTCTGCAGAGCTCCTAGCAGAGAAAGAGGCACATTGTAGTTATTTTCTCATTGTATATGTTATTTGATTCTCATGGGTATTATCAAGGTTCATTTCCTTAACATTACTTTCCATACTTGGGCCAGGATATATTCATATATTCTCTGAGAATATTAAATGGTATATGAAGAGCATCTAGATACATTAATGCACCTTAATGTAGTACTGTAGCATGAATTAGACCACAGTTCTTTAGATGAACGTCTTAAGTAGGAAACCTCTAGTGTTTCATATCAACCTCTGCATTAATCAAACATTTAATGTAAATACTTTTGTGAGTTTTCCTATCGAGATTGGTATGAAAGATAGTGCAGGTTTACAGTTCTTTATCCCAAATCCTTGGGGTCAGATGCTTTTCAAAATACAAATACTTTACAGTTTTCCAAATAAAACACAGTGCATACATGCTTTATGTTACGTAGCACCCCCATTATGTTGTAAATATGGAATTTACCCTGAAGAGTAACTATATTCAGTCCAAGTGTAAGTTTCCATGAGATTTGGCTACCAAATGAGCAGATCAGGTTTTGCCCTCAAATAAGTTGCAAACTATTTTTTATTTTTTATTTTTGGGGCTTCTTGCATTTTAGCACTGTGGACAAGGGATTGTGGACCTATAGTATGTATCTGCTATAATTAACAAAAAAGCAAACAGCAAGCATGGAATAGTTTTTAGCTGAGGTGAAACTGGAGTTGGATGAAAGGGCTTCCATGTTCTCTCTCTCTCTCTCTCTCTCTCTCTCTCTCTTTTTTATAAGAGGAAGTTAATTTTGGTGGTTAGGGGATGGAACCAACTTGGGGAAGAGATTGGAAAAGAGACATGTACCATTTGTGAGAATAGGAGAGAAAGGACTGCCAATATTAGCGAGGATGAGTGGAGGAGAAGATGGCTCAAGTGAGGCTGAAAGAGGGCAGAGCTTGGGAGTTTGGGTCTGATGACCTGGTTTATATGGCATCATAGAAGCCAGTGTCATATGCTCATTGTCACAGAGATGATATTTGGGTTGGAAATGGCAAATACAGATGTAGAAACAGATTGTCAGGCCAAACTGTGAGAATGTTGCTGAAGCACAGATTCCTTACTCACGCTTTCCAGTGTCAGGACATCCCTTATGCTCTGTCACTCATACAGGCTTCATTAGTTCCTCAGGAATTGTAGGTTATTTTCCCGTCAGTGCCGTGTGATGCCTTATTCTGTAAGATGCTTTCGTGGCTTTTTCAATTCTAATTTAAAGAGTTGCACAAAATCATTTTTAACTTTTAAAGATCACATTAAGAAAAAAAAAGAATATCCAGTCTGTTGTTCTTTAAATTCCGAGCAATTGGATTCAAAATTGATGCTGTGCTTCGGCTTGAACTGTTGTAATATTGCCAAAGGTTCTGTTTATAAAATGTGATAAGAGAAATTATTAGCATCTGTGAGGCTGAGGGAAAGACACCTTTGTCTTGCCTTTTTTAAAAAAGTTTCTTTGGAGTAGATCCTTCTCTTATGAGTCAAAAACTCTGATCTTTTTTTTTAGCATCTTTAGATATAGATTGCTATTGCTGTGTGTTGAGAACGTAAGTCTTCAATTTTCTCATTTTAAAGTCAACAATCCCTAAATATAAGAAAAAACATATGCAAATGCATTTTATTTTAGAATAAAATATTAAATTCAAAAATGACCTCTAGATAAAAATTTTAAACTTTATAAAATGTTCTCATTTTAATAATTGCAAAATAAGACAACAAAGTGTATTTATTTCTTATTGTGTTTTCACATATGCATAAGGAAATTTTTAAGGTTGCACAATAATAATGTATTTGTTATTAATGAAATAACAAGCATGTTAGCAGGTGCAAGCAAAGAAACCTGTAAGAATACAGAAGTACTGAGAATAAACTGAGATAATCTCTGAAAAGGTACGTATCTATACCCTAAACATTGGAAAATTTTGGAAAAACACAAGGATTCACCAGCACATATTTCATTCACTCTTACAGTGATGCTGTCAACAAATAAAATATATCTTCTGGAAAATTCCATTGTATACTTATAAGTACAGAATATAAATTTGCAGGGAATTCAGTTTGCACAGTACAAGACATCTGAGGAAGAAAAAGCAAATAAAATAATATTTATTATTTTAATAAGCTGAAACATATTATTTTGGTAAGTGAGATGGCATAGTATTGGCCATTATTAGCTAAGTCATTTAATAATTAACATTTAAAACATAACAAAGGTATGATGTTATTGTCATCTGTCATGGTGCTATCCCATTTCCAATGTTTTCTTTTGATTCAATTATCTTTTTGTTTGAGAATTATTGGCAGTTTCCTCTTATTGTTTATAAAACTCTGCCCATACTCTTCCCTCTGCAAATTTACTGTTTTTTTTTTCTTCACTCTTTCTGATATCTTGGCATTGTCATAAACTCAGTTGGCTAAAGATTTTAGTCTTAGCCTCCAGTCTTCCCTCTACTTCTTCTTTGTTCCTGCCCCCATCTCAGTAAGTCACTACATATTTTAATCATTTCTAAGGAATGATTCTCAAATATATTTGCATCACAGTTGCCATGTCCTCACCCCTTCCATTCCATCCTCCAGGCACCTCCATGTGACATCTCCACCAGGGACACCCCAGTCCCTTCCATTCTAATCCATGTCTCATCCTTCATGCTTCTTAACACCCTGCTAAGAGTTACTACATTTTTCTGTAATTGTTGGTTTATTTGAGTCTCTCTACCATTCTAATGAAAACTTGTATTTATATCTCCAGTTTCAACACAATGCTTGGTACTCAATATTTATGTTAATAAATAAAAGAAGTGCCCACGTGGTCTGATCATCTGCTTAAAAATCCTTTTGTGGCTATCGGTTAACCCAGAATAACTTCCAACTCCCATGTGTAACCAAGCAAACTCTTATAACTTATCTTTCACTGTGTTTCTAGCATGCTGCTGAACTATTTTGAACACTCTGTGGACTTTTATAATTCTTTGCCTTTGTCTGTCTGGAATATATTATCTCACATTTCCATATTGCCAGCCTATCCTTTGCCAGACTCTTTCCACTTGATACCTCTCAAACATCTTGCAAACCCACTATAAATGTAACATCTTTGTGAAGCCTTATAATTGTTTGTATATATTTTTACCTAATATACTTATATGATTATATTGTGAGCACGTATAATTTATTATTTAAGATGTCCTTAGAGATTAGTTCAATGCCTGGCACCTATTAGATTCTCTATAAATGTGATTTGATTAAATGACCTTGCACTGAGTTAGTAGAATAGTACAGGGATAAAAGCACAGCTTTTAGTGCCAGAAATAAATATTTAATTTGACTACCAGCTCTGATAGTTACCTGCAGTGTACTTTTACTCTAGCTACTCAGTAGCTCTGATTCTCAGTTTACTTGTCTGTAAATAGGGATAATAATTCCTACCCAAGGTTTGTGAGGTTTAAATTAGGGATCATGAAAATGCCAGCACAGAACTAGAAACATACTTGCCCAGTTATTTGCAGTTGTTATTACTATTACTAGCTATGGAAGTCCCGCAGAAGGCAAGGTCGTCAACAGCTGGGTTGGATTTCTAAGCAGTGTGATTCTCACTGCACGTTAAAGGGCTATCAAGACCCTGCTAAAAGTAGATGAGACAAGCATCATTTCAGGCAGCAGGAATAGCTTGAGCAAAGGCACAGGGGGTAATCCAAGCTGTGTTCTGAGGGAAGCAAGTGGACCTGTGTGAATGGAGCATGGTGGCACATAAAGCCTGGATGCAGAAAGGCCCAGATGGTCAAGGGCCCTGAATGCTAGACTGAGAGACTGTTGACTTCTTTCCAGACTTGCTAAATGGCTGCAATCACTTTAGAAAATTGTTTGTGCTTATTTTCTCCTAACCTGATCTGATTGTGGCTCATTTAAAAGGAACATACCTCGCTCAAGGCCCCACCATTGGTTACAGCATGTACCTAGCACAGCAAGTTCCTCTGTGCAGGACCCCCCATTATTTCATTGAGAATGTAATCATAGCAGTCATGGCAGAGAGGAGAAACCCCTGTACCCTACACATTTCTCCCCAGAGCTCCACTGACAGAAAACATCCCCATCTGCCTCCAGTGGCCCTTCTGTATGGCAGGCAGCTGGATTATGGTGGAGCCACAAGCACTCCTTCGCTTTGCCCTGGGATTGTCTGCTTGTTTTCCAGTTTCATTTGTCAACTTGTCAAAGAGAAGGACCTTTTCAGCAGGGCATGGACCTTTTCAGCAGGGCATCGACTTTTTCTTTTGTGAATGGGGGCCACCACTGCTTATTATCATACTAAACTCCATTGTTCATGTGGACATAAAGGTTGATGGGAAAAGCTGCAATCTAAAATAATTCACATTTATTATTTTATTTACTTTTTCTTAAAAATGGGAGTTTAAGGAGGAAATGTACGTCTTATCCAGGAGACAGCATCATGTTAATTGGCGGAGGAGCTATCTAGGGAACAATGCTTCTCTATAAGCAGTTTGTCACAACTGATTAGTTCTAACTACCATGGAGGGTTCATTACCCCTTTCAGAACTGCAGAGTTTTTTGAGTAGAAATGTGTATGTATTTGTAGGAAGTGTGCTTTCTGGGAGTAGTTTTGTGTGTTCATTTTCCTAATGGCTCAAATTTGGCTACATTTTTAGCCATTCTGGCCCCAAAAGAGGATCTATAGCCACTAGCTACATGTGGCTACTGAGCACTTGAAATGTTATGAGTGAGAGAAAAGATAAGATGTTTCTTTGTTTTTACCTTTTTATTTGTATAAATGTAAGGAGTAAAGTGCAGTTTTATTACATGGACATATTGTATAGTATTGATGTCTGGGCTTTTAAAGTAACCATCACCTGAACAGTGTGCATTGAGTTTTTAATTTTATTTAAGTCTATTTAATTTAGACTTAAAAATTGATATTTGATTCAGTTGCTGAAAAACTTCCAATTATTGGAGAAAGTTGATTATATGTATCTATTTAAAAAATTAAACTATTTATTTTGTGGATTCACATACATTTATAAGAAATATTACAGATATCCCATGTGTCTTTTACTGAGTTTCTCCAGTGTTTACATCTTGCAAAACAGTGGTACAATGGCACAAACATGATATTGACATTGATGTAGTCAGAACCAGAGCATTTCCATCACCACCTGATCCTCATGTGCCCATTTATAGTTATACCCATATCCACCATCCCTGACTCCTGGCAACCACTAATCTGTTCTCTATTTCTATAATTTTGTTATTTCAAGAATGCTATATATTTCACGCTATATATTCAGTAAGTATCGTTCCGAGTCTAGTGTCTTTCACAGAATGCATTTGAATTGCATTTCAATTGTTGAGATTTCTCTATGCTGTTACATGTATAAATAGTCTGTCTTTTTTATTGCAGAGTAAATAACCATGATAGGGCTGTACCATTGTGTAACCATTTACCTGTTGAAGGACATCTGTTTTTTTTTTTTTCCAGTTTGGTGATTTGATGCATAAAACTACAATAAAGGTCTGTGTATGGGTTTTTGTGTAAAATAAGTTTTTATTTAACTGGGATAAATGCCCAAGTTTGCAACTGCTGTATCATATGCATGTTTAGTTTTTTAAGAAATTACCTGTTTTTAGACTTGTTGTATCAGTTTGCATTCCCACCAGTAATGTATGAATCAGTCAGTTTCTCTGCATCTTTGCAAGCATTTAGGGTTGTCTTTACTTTTTTGTTTTATCAATTCTGATAGACAAGTAATGTGCATCTCCTTTTTTAAATGTGAATTTTATGGTTAAAGCTACAAAGAAGTCAAGTATTTGTAATGAAAATTTAGCATCCAAAATGAGATATGCCATAAGAGTAAAACTGGGTTTTGAAGACATAGTACCACAAAAAATCTTAGTGGTTTTTTATATGAATAACACATTGGAAGGATTATAAGATACACTGGCTTAAATAAAATATATCATTGCAATTAATTTCACCTATTCCATTTTACTTTTTTTTTTGATGTGACTACTAGAAAACATAAGATTGCCCGGTAGATCACACTATTTCTATCAGACAGTACTGGTTTAGATTGTAATTATCACAGAGATCAGCAGGGCTCAAGATGGAGGGCTTTGTTTTATTTAGTACATGGGTCAGCAAACATATTCTGTGGAAGGTCAGCAGCTAGTAAATATTTTAGATTTTGGGGCCATAAAGTTTCTGTTGCAACTACTTAATTCTGCTGTTGTAGCACAAAACCAACTATAGATAATACAATATTTAAATGAATAAGCATGGCTGTATTCCAAGAAAATTATTTACAAAAATAGACAGTAGGCCCAAGGCTCATATTTTACCAATCCCTGGTAATGAATACAAACAAACACACAAACAAGAAGATGCTTGGCTATATAAGAATGGCTCTGTCAATTATGCTTCAGTCAATAAACAAGAAAATACTGTAGGTACTTTAACAAAAGAAATTTAATAGGAAATTGTTTATACAGAAGATGCAAAAGCTGAGAAGCTGGGCAGAGGATGGTAAATCATCGCTCGAATGGGTGCTGCTACCATTCCTAGATTTGGAGGGACAATGAGAAGGAGCAGAGGTGTTTTCCGAGTTCATCTGGAGAGTCATGTTGGAGACTGCCAATCAGGGGCTAGGACTGCAGAATGAATGGCTGTCCAGTGGCACCAGACACCCTGGGAGGTCTAGTAGCTTTCAGGGTTTCTCTTTGCTTCCCACCACTCATTCTTCTGTCAGTGCCCCTTAGCCGATAACCTGTATTAGGAAGGGACTCTGGGAAATGTAGTTCCCTGCAATTCATGGGGAAAGGATCTGAGAGCAATGCCATTTTAGTCATCAGATTAAAGCTAAAATTAAAGGGAAATAAGGAGCTTTGAGCTAGCCTGGTGGCCAAGAACAGAAGCACTTTGTGCAGCGTATCTCTTTCTTTTGCGTGGAGTCTTTTTCAGTAGTTTTACTATTAAATCCCTCAGGGTAAATGGTTAGTTAAGAAAGAATAAGATAAAAGGCTGGAGGATAAGAGTCCTCAGATAGAGTTATCAGTCCTGTCAGTAAATCCTCAGGAGCATGGGAGATGTGATGGCAGTGATGGAATGCTAGTTGGCAGTTTGCAGCTGGAGGAACTGTGACATACTTCCCCTCTGGGTATGAGCCACCTACATAATAAGAGATTGGGAATAGGAAAACAGGATTTCACTTCAAATCCAAAAATGAACAAGACATTTCTTTTCTTCCTTCTAGTTTTTTTCCCTTTCTTTCTTTACTATTTGAAATAAGGTAAAATTTCAATTTTGCTTCAATCCATTCCTGAGTTCCAAGAACTGGTTGGAAGATATTAAGGAAAAGGCCATTGATTACACATTCTTATCTTTGAAATGACATCCATTTGTTGAAATTCCCTCCTCAGGTCTTCACTTTTACAGCTATCTTTAACATTCGCTTATTCACATTTGTTTTATGAGAGAAACTCTTTTGCCTTTTCTATTTCTCTGTAGGTAACATTCCTGGACAAGATCTGTCACTTCACTCTCTCCTCAAGAGAATGGGGCAGACTAAACGGGTTGGTGGTGGATTTGGGAGAAGAATCTTTGCATATATGGGCTTCTGGGCTTTTTCTCAGAAAGTGTACACTGGAATTTGCTCTCATTTGTGGGTTAGAGACCTCACTGCAGTATAGAGGTGCTGTTGTTCACCCTGTGGCAGGGTCGGGGGTGGGGCTTAGTATCATTAGAAGATTGCTTAGATGAGGGTAGTACATTTCTATCCTTATTAGCATTATCAATTATAAAAGTCATATTCTAATCTTCCTGCAACTGATTTCTGGATTTTTTTCTACTGAATTCAAATTGAAGAGGAGAAGTGGAGTGTGATGTATTTCTTAGGTTTCTCAAAAACCTTCAAAATTAGCACCTTATTTCATTATAATAAGGCCTACCAACATATATTGGCATACCTCTATTAAAAATTGATATTTAATACATAGTCTGCGCCAGGTACTCTGATAAAAGTGTACGCATGCACACACACACACACAAACACATACTTCCTCTTCTTCCCATAAATAGTCAACTTAATATTCTCCCAATTTTTCTCAGATGATCAAATAATACCTCTCTCTACTCAGCATTTCAGTCCAAATATATAATTATATTTGGCTTCTCATTTTTGCCTCACCGACAGTATCTCATCCATATGCAGACCCTTTCAGCTCTAACTCCAAGATATATTCCATGTAACTACATATCAGCATCAACACCACTACCCTTCTAGGACAGAAGGGCCCACCACTGTCTCATTATCAGAGTCCTGCAGTGGCCTCCTGTCTGAACTCATTCTTCTATTTTGCCTACCCTAAGTCATTCTCCATGCAGCAGCCACAAGGCTGAACTAGACCATTTGTGCCAGTCTTCTGCTCAGAGACTCTTCTGAGAGTTTCCTGTTAGTGTTAATTACCCAGTCTTCTCATGAAGCTGGGAAGATCCAAATACCAGATGGTCCTGCCTGTCTCTATTTTCTCACTATGCCTCCCTTCACATGGGCCTTTTTGCTTTTCCTTAAAAGCATAAAATTGGTCTATACCTTAGGAGTTTTGTATGTGCCACAATTTTTGCCCAAAATGCTTGTTCCACAGATTTTGCCAGATGTTTTTCTCTATTGAAACATAATCTCTTCAGAGAAGCCTACTCTGACCTTCCTATTTCTGTGCATTGTCCTAGCTCATGGGACACGGCTCTGTCCATCACTCTGTTTTATTTTCTTCCTGTTCATCGTTTGGAATCTTATGTGTGGATGTGGATTATTTAGGATAGGCTGAGTCGTGGTAACAAATAGATCCCAAAATAGTATACTAATACCACTTCTGTTGAGTTTTTTTTATTTGCACACACTCAAAGTTGGTGTTCCTAGTTGGCAGACAGATCTCTTCTGTGTGAAGATTCAGGGTCCCAGATGCTGTCCATCCTGTGGCTCTGCTATTCCTTAGAGTCTGAAGTAAGCAGAAGGAGAAAATGAGTGTGTGGAAAGCATTCCCACTTCTTAAAATATTTAGCCCAGAATTGATACATATCACTTCTGTTCAAATTCTTTTGAACTCATCACATGGCTTCATCTACTTGCATGGAGGTTGGGGGTAATAGGGAACAGAGTTCCTGACTGGCAGGTTGCATACCACCAATTATGATACATATTAAAGGAGAAAATATATTTTGTTAGATAACTGCCATCTCTGCTACATCTGCTTCTCTGGGCACAAATTTCTGTGCATAACATAAAGAATACACTCAACTCCTCCCCAGGTGAGACAGATACTGCTTCCATCTCAAAGTCCAGAATGTCTGAGCAATGCTCAGTTCTTTCCATCTGGTCCACATATGGTTTCTTCTGTTCTGATAATTCCATTAAAAGATGAGCTATCCTTCTAGCGCTAATATAAAATGATAGAACAGGGACAGCGAATGTACAATGACAGTGCCCATTCAGAGAAGAAAGATTGAGAAACACACGCACTGAGCAGTCCAGGGCAGCAGTGGAGCCTTTGGGACAGGGAATGTGAAGTTTCTCTGCTTTTCCAGCGGAGGAAGTTCTTGTTTAGAACCTAGATCCCATTTTGGAGGAGCCCTCTTCTACATTGTTCCCTATACTTCTTTGCTTTGCCCTCTAAGAAGCTCTGTCTTGTCCACTTTCTTCCATGTCCACATCTGAATTGAGTTTGGGAAGTATCTCTGCTTTAGTGGCTGTGCAGTTCTGCAGATGGCTGCTTGCTTGTGAAACTTTAGGAAAAGAATCGCCTTAAAAATTTGAGAGTCCATAGTTTTTTATAGTACTAGGCTCATGGCTTCTTTGGCAATAAATTTCCCCCAAATTGTATTAGCCTTTTGATCTGTTTGCTTCCATTCAATGTTGTGTGGCTCTCCCCCCACCCCCAGGTATTTCTTATGTACCTTGTTGAGTCTGCTTTGCTTTTTTGCTTCCTCAAACCCATGCTTCTCACCCTCAGTCTTACTAAGGCCACCTCGTGGCCATCTGAAACAATATGTCTGCATTGATAAGCAATACTCATGCTCTTATTTTTGTTTCAGCCAAGTCTATTTGTTTAAATTATAATATTTTGATAAGGATTTGTCCTCCTTTTTCAGTCTCATCTCTTGATATTTAGGGTCATTGATCATTTGTCCTTTTTATCTTGGCAGTTTCCTTAGTGTTTGTCAATTTTCCCCTGAGGTTATCTGTTTTTCACAATACATTTGAAAAGGCAGCAGCCATAATTCAACACATTCCAATCTGCAAAAGTCAAGCTTCTTGAGCTATGAGTTCAGTTTGGTGTTTGGTCAGCCTTTCCCATTATTGCAGACAGCAGTGTTCAAACAATTTTGTAACTGTATAATGTGGGTCTTTATGTTTCTAGCCTGTGATATCTGTTCCATGCCACTCACTGCTTGGTTATTAAATTAATTCCACATATTTTGGTTATTTGGTTATTTATATTAATGGTAGCACCCAAATCAAGCACACATTTCTGTATTTTTAAAAATTATTATTATACTTTAAGCCCTGGGGTACATGTACAGATCGTGCAGGTTTGTGACATAGGTATGCATGTGCCATGCTGGTTTGCTGCATCCATTCTCCCATCATTTACATTAGGTATTTCTCCTAATGTTATCCCCCACATCTCCCCATCCCTTGCTATCCTTTCCCTAGCCCCCTCACCCACTGACAGGCCCTGGTGTGTGATGTTCCCCTCCCTCTGTCCATGTGTTCTCATTGTTCAACACCCACTTATGAGTGGGAACATGAGGTGTTTGATTTTCTGTTCTTGTGTCAGTTTGCTGAGAATGGTGGTTTCCAGCTTGATCCATGTCCCAGCAAAGGACATGAACTCATCCTTTTTTATGTTTGCATAGTATTTCATGGTGTATATGTGCCACATTTTTTTTATCTAGTCTATCTTTGATGGGCATTTGGGTTGGTTCCAAGTCTTTGCTATTGTAAACAGTGCCACAATAAACATACATGTGCATGTGTCTTTATAATAAAATAATTTATAATCCTTTGGGTATATACCCAGCAATGGGATTGCTGGGTCAAATGGTATTTCTGTTTCTAGATCCTTGAGGAATCGCCACACATCTTCCACAATGGATGAACTAACTTACACTCCCAAGCATTCCTATTTCTCCACATCCTCTCCAGCATCTGTTATCTCTTGATTTTTTAATGACTGCCATTATAACTGGCATAAGATGGTATCTCAATGTGGTTTTGCATTTCTCTAATGACCAGTGATGATGAGCATTTTTTTCTTTTTTTTTTATTTATTTTTTTCTTTTTTTATTTTTTGAAAGAAAGGAAAAGAGAGGAACGAAAGTGAGAGTGAAAGAAAGAAAAAAAAAAGAATGTACGAGAGAAAGAAAGAGGAAGAAAAAGAGGGAGAGAAAACAGAATTCTTGTTCTACTGCCCAGGCTAGAATGCA
>CAUYLG010078099.1:0-15182 GCA_963573385.1 Cacajao melanocephalus | reverse complement strand
GCTGCATATGTGACCGACAATTCCCCTGACTTCAATAGCAGAATAAAGGGGGAAGTGAAGGAAGTTACTTCCCTTTTGTACTCAGTTGGTAAAACAAGTCTCAAATTGAATAATTGGCCCATTTTACCTCTAATAATGCTTTAGTTCATACTACATAAAAAAAAAAAAAAAAAAAAGAAATTGTCACTTCCATCCTTATAATAAGAAAACGCTGAACAAACTGAAAATCAGTGATTTTTCTTGGACCCATCAAAGAACTTAAGTTGCAGGGTAGACACTACTCTGAAATTGGGAAAGACAGGCAAATCCAGAGAAGTACAGCTAATATCTGCATATCTGGAGCAGAAGCCACTTGGAACCATAAACTGTTAAGAACACTTAAATGGTAATTCTGGTAGTAATTTTGACAAATTGCTAGATACTGAGTGTGAAGTAGCATGAGACTGAGAAACTTCTGTGACCACAGTCTTAGTAGGGCCCTCATATTTTCATGGATTCTATCTCCAAAAAGGATATGTGGAGCATACATTGGGTTTATTTCGTAAAGATTTCTTTTCTCCCCCTTCTCTACCCCACCAGAGCCATTAGTTTCTCCCCTACTAGCTCTGGTGGGGTAGAGAACAGGGAGAAAATACATCTTTGCGAAATAAACCCAATGTATGCTCCACAGCAAAGGCATCTCCAAGGACAAACAGGCTTTTCCAGGGCCTTATCCCACCTGGGAAAAGAGCATTGATCCCCCTCTACTTTCCTCTAGGCTTCCTGTCTCACCTAACAGGGAGGAAAAAGTGAAGAAACGCTTGTGAAGGACAGTGCCCAGGAACACAGGCCCACCAAAAGGCTGAGATTTCATCATAAGATTATAGAATACTTTCATTCTATATACTAATACATTCTTGTATAATGGAAGTAGATTATATGGACAAAAACTGAATATAAAGAAGCACAAAACAAATTTATTGGGGTGATGGAAATGTCTCATGTCTTAATTAGGGTGTCAATTATCTGGGTGTATAAATCCATCAAAACACATGTAACTGTCTTCTTAGATCTGTGCATTTTGTTTTACCTAAATTATACCTCAATAAAAAACATATAATGGGAAAAAATACATTATAGCAGAATGAGCTGTAAGATACAGACTCTCTCTGAGCAGGAGTACTTAGGGAAACCCAAAGTCAACAAAGGAGACAGAAACAAGGACGTTAAAGGAAATTGAAGCCTTTGGCACCAACAGCCACCGGAAACATCAAACATAGCTCAACTCCCAGCCAGATTAATATAAAACCTTACACTCAAAGACTATTTATATTATGTCTGACTTTCAACAACAGAGTGAATTGGGAGGCAGTTTTTCTTTTTCTGTTCTTTGAGTTTACTTAAAATTGGTATTATTAATTCTTTACATATTTGGCACAACCCACCAGTGAAGTCACTTGCATCTAGAATTGTCTTTATGGGAAGGCTTTCACTAGTGGATTAAATTGTTTTAATAAGTATAAGATTACTCAGATTTTCTCTTATTTTTAGTGTCGGTTTGAGTACATTGTGTTTTTTAAGGAATTTACGATTCACTTAAGTGTCAAATGTATGAGTATTAAGTTTTCTTTTAGCGTTAGTAAGATCTATAGTTAATGTTTACTTTTTCATTTTTAATATTAGCAATTGTGTTTTCTCTTGAACAGTTTTACTGGCATGTTATTAATTTTGTCAATATTTTCAGACATAACTTTTGGCCATTTTGATGTTTTCTATTCTATGTTAATTTTTATTTCACAATATTTTCATAGTGTCCTTATTTTTACTTCCTTCTATTTCCCTTGGATTTTGATGGTCTTTTTCTAGCTTTTTGAGATACAAGCTTAAATCATGAACTTTTGTTTTTTATTTTTTTGCTAATATATGTAAATAAAACTATAACTTCCCCTCTAAACGCCACAGCTGCATCTCACAAATTTTTATTTGTCATGTTTTCATTATAAGTCAAAAACTTTCTAATTTCTTTCGTTGTTTTCTGAATCATGACTCATAAACAAGTATATTGTTTTATTTCCAAACTATTAGGATTTTATGGTTATCTTTCATCATTGATTTCTATCTTAACTAGGGTCAGATAACACATTCTGAATTATTTCAGTTCTTTAATATTTGTTGGAACTTTAAAACCCAGAATATGGTCAATTTTGATATAGTCCGAGTTCACTGTTAAAAATGTGTATTCTCTTGTTGGTCACAGTGTTATATACATGTCAATTAACTCAATTGTATTAATTTTGTTATTCTTGACTGGTATATCTTTACTGTTTAATTTTCATTTGCTTGTACTATCAAGCACTGATAAGTTTGTTAATGTTTCCCGCTATGATAATGGATTTTTCTATTTCTGTACATCTCTGCTTTATATACTTTTCAGGTATATTATTGGGTGTATATGATAATAGTTTTTATTTGTTTCTCCCATTTATTGGTATGAAATGTCTCTATCTCAAACAATTCTTCATGCCTTGAATTACATGTTGTATAACACCATTTTGGCTACCGTATTTTCTTTGGTATATGCTTTTTAATCTTTTTGCTATAAATCTTCCTGTGTCCTTATATTGATATCTTCCTTTTAAGCAGTATAAAGTTGGGCAGGGTTTGTTCCTAGGTATCTTATTCTGTCTATTAGTCTATCATTATATCAATACTGTATACACTCACCATAAGTATTATAGCTAATTATTGGTATCTGGTAAGGATATTTTCTCTTTAGGGTGTCTTGGCTATTTTTTCACTTCGTTCCTCCATATTTGTTTTAAATCAGTTTGTCAGGTTACATACACACACACACACACACACACATGTCTGCTGGGTTTGGGTTGCAATTCCATTGAATCTGTTGGTCAACTAGAGAAAAACTGATATCATCACAATATTAATTCTTCCTACCCATGACTACAGTTTCCACTTAGAATTGTTTTTTGGGGTTTTTTTTGTTTTTTTTTTTTTTGAGACGGAGTTTCACTCTGTCACCAGGCTGGAGTGCAGTGGTGCAATCTCGGCTCGCTTAAATCTCTGCCTCCTGGGTTCAAGCAATTCTCCTGCCTCAGCCTCCTGAGTAGCTGGGATTACAGGCACCCGCCACCACACCCGGCTAATTTTTGTATTTTTAGTAGAGACAGCATTTCGTCATGTTGGCCAGGATTGTTTCGATCTCCTGACCTCGTGATCTGCCCACCTCGGCCTCCCAAAGTGCTGGGCTTAGAGGCCATAATTTGGGGAATGCAGCTCTTGTTATTGGTTAGATTACTTGATTATTCTTAACATCACTTCAGCTGAAGTTAGAATATCTAAGATGATTTCATTACTTACATGTCTGGTGTCAGTGCTTGGATAGCTGGAGCAGCTGGATTTCTCTAGGTATCTCTGTCTCTACAAGCAGCCTGTCCCTACGAATAGCTTAGGCTTCATCTCAGTAAGCCATGATTTGAAGTAGTTTGGGGAACATAATATATTTCTTCTTGGAGAATCAAAATGCACATGAATATATAAAAGGCACTGAGATGTCTGTTTACCTTTCCCAAACATGTTTGACTAAGAAATTCCTTTTTAAATGTAAGACTCATTAACATCAGTCCATAGAATACGCTTCCATAGATGCTGTAGTTAATAATGCAAAGAAGACATTATAAAACGTAATATTACAAGCAGAATCTCATTTTAAGGAATACCATCAAACTGTTAAAATTGCATAGCAAAACTACTTTCATGATTTTACTGACCACCCAATTTGAAACTGCTTTGGTGATATATATACGATAAATTTTCATGAAAGAAATCTTGTGTGACCAGAGTCCCTAAGTCCTTGCCAACCTATTAGTGAAAATAATGTTAAATATAATTTCTGCTTTTAAAAAGGATTTGGGTGTTTATATTTTCAATACCTATACAATGTTAAATTTCATCAATAAATATTTCACATATTAAATTTATTATATTGAAGAGAATTTTACATTGAAGGGAATTTTTACACCTGTATATATTTATATATGTTAAATACATCTTGTCTATGTTGAGATAATCTCAAGTACGTTTAGATAATCTCAGCCAATCCCCTTGGCACTTTCTATGTGTCAAACCATGTTGTAATACCAAAAAAATATATATATGTAAGACATACCACCAGACTTTATAAACTTCAGTGTTGTTTGAAAGTAATGGGCTTTGCATATCTCAAACAATAATGCCGCCCAAAAAGTCTATATAACAAAATAGTAAGTTGAATAAAACCCCAAGTCAAATGTTTCCCACAGTCAAAATATAGTATGGAATGGAAGAAAATAGAAGAGCTAAATAACTAAAGCTGTGATGGGGAGAGGAGTAGGACTCGACTTTCTTCTTGGTACATGTCACATAATTTGAATTGGGAAAGGAGAGAAACAAGCAACTGGTAGACAAAGCGTAATCAAAGGCAAGTGTAATGAATCCTGTTTCCCTCTGGAAGTGGCAGTTCTTACATGCGCTTCCACTGTTTTATGCCCTGTTCTTCCTGTCTCAACCTTCTCCTGCTTATTTGCCCCTTCATGGCTCATCGAAGCTCTGTCTGGCAGCTGTGTTCATCCACCACTTGGTTCTCAGTCACCCAGAGACAACTTAAGTACATTCTCTTCCATTAAAAAGGCTTCCCAGCAGTTGTGATCATCTTTTACAACTAGATATCATTTTGGCATCAGCAAATTGAAATTTTGCTAAATCTGATGGATCCATTATTGGGATGATTAAGCCCACTGAGATAGTAAAGATTGATGTAAGTTCATTCTCTGGGCACTGTCAAACATGGAAGGGTAAAATTTAGAGCTAAGGAAAAGTGTGACTGACTACAATTGATTGATGAGACCATCAGGTACCACTGAAAGTGTCCTAAAAGAGAAGCCAATGGGAAAAAGTAGTATTTTGTGGGGTTTATTCTCAAAGTAGAGTTGTGTAGGACTTTACACAGTGAGATCTAGTGAAGAAGTAATTGGAGTTCACAAATGAGGTGGTGAAAGCTGTTATTATGTGTGAGGAGTGGACAGAAAGAAGAGATAAATCTGTCATATTGCCAAGAAAGATTTGCAGAACTTGATGACAGTGGCTGGGCATGGTGGCTCACACCTATAATCCCAGCACTTTGGGAGGCCGAGGTGGGTGGATCACTTGAGGTCAGGAGATTGAGACCAGCCTGGCCAACATGACAAAACCCCGTCTCTACAAAAAATACTAAAATTAGTCAGGCCCGGTGGCAGACACTGCCACTCCAGCCTGGGTGACAAAGCAAGACTGTCTCAGGAAAAAAAAAAAAAAAAGGAAGAAAAAGAAAAGAAAAGAACTTGATAACAGTGACCAAAGAAAACAACTTGGGTTGCCTCATTTCTAAAGTGAGAAAATTAAAATAGATGCTTAATAAGTTTCCTTCAAACTATATAATATCTAAGAGTCTAGGATACTCAAGGGGGAGAAAAAAATTAAAAGCTGGTATGTTTCTATCTTAGCTCAGGCTGCTGTAACAAAATACCCTATAGACTAGGGGGCTTAAACAGCAAGCATTTATTTCTCACAGATCTGGAGTCTGGGAAGTCTGAGGTCAGGGTGCCAACATAGTCAAGTTCTAGTGAATACCCTCTTTCTGGCTTGTAGATGACTGCCTTAATGTTATGTTCTCATATAGCAGAGAGAGCGCGAGAGAGCTAGAGCACTAATCCTATCGTGAGAACCCCACCTTCGTGACCTCACCAAAACCTAATTACTTTCCAAGGGCCCCACCTCTTAATACCATCACATTGGGGATTAGAGCTTCAAAATATGAATTTTGGAAGAAAAACATCATTCAATTCATGAAAGCTCCCTTTTTGAATTTTCTGTGGCTGAATTCTACCACACTCCCAAACACACAGTATTATTAAACTGTGGTTATATTTGTGGATGTGTTCATGCAGGCTATAATTATGTTTACCATGGAAGCATACTTGTATTGTGCAAGCATACACGTTGCTTTCTCCCTCAATAAGTTTGAGCAAGTTTTCAACTGTTGTTTTCTGATGTTACGTGTATGTGTGTATCAGCTAGGGTTAGGTTTGGTTGAGTGCAACATAAAATCCAAGTAACAATGTCTTAAACACAATACAGATTTCTTTTTCATATAATAGAAGTGTGGTGATAAGTCATTTAGAACTGGTATGGCAAGTTTACAGTTGTCAGAGACTCAAGCCCCTTTACTCTGCTCTTCCATGGAGCACAGCTTCCATTTTCAAACTGCCTAATCGTCCAAGATGGCTTCTAGAGTTCCAATAATCTAGGCATCAGATCAGAGGAAATGGAGAAGAAGAAAAAACACATTTCCCGATGGAAGCAGCATCCTTTAAGAAGGTTTCCATGGAATGCCACGCAACAATTCTATTTACATCTTACTGGCTGCCCCTCTTTGTAAGAGAGGGTAGTTTTTAGCCAGGGACATTGTTCTCTCATTAATACAAGGTTCTCGTAATTAAGAAGGTGGGAATGGATATCATCTCTGCCATAGTATGCTTAGTAGTTAACATAGTATTCTGAGTATTGATTTCTAGATCTCTCTGAACTATTTTATAAAAGGAAAGAAACAAGAACATACTGTCTGAATCTTGCTATTGACATCAAAATAAGATATCCCATATGTCTGCAAAGTGACTTTTTTTATACTTTGTTTAATTTTCCATTAACTACAGAGAGTTGCCTGATTGTAAAGTTTATCTTTAGGGATCAGGAAATGACACTACTGAGCCACTGTCCACTAAAACTGTATTTTGACTATTGTGATTTGAATGTTTGTGTCCCCCCCCAAAATTAGTATGTCAAAGCCTAATCCCCAATGTGATAGTATCATCTCCTTTGGGAGATGATTACGTCGTGATGTCTCTGCCCTCATGACTGGAAGTAGTACCCTTATATAAAGGACTCCAGAGAGCTAGCTAGCTAGCCCCTTCAACCATGTGAGGATGCAGCAAGAGGGTGCCATCTATGAAGCAGAGAGGTAGCCTTCATCAGATGCCAAAGTTGCCATTGACTTGATATTGGACTTCTCAGCCTCTAGAATTGTGAGAAATACATTTTTGTTGTTTCTAAGTCATCCAGCCTAACACATGGTATTATAGCAGCCCAAATAGACTAAGACAAGTGTTTGTCTTTTGCTTTTTGAGATGAAAGAATGGGCTTTCTTCAATCCATTCCACGCTCTAACTTGGACTCTCTAGTTACCAGGGGTTTTCTAAGGTAAGGGAATGGCCAGGGCTAGAAGTGAAGGATACTGATGCTAATACTCTCTGTGGGATAGGAACAAGGAAGTTGGCAAAATTCCTGCGGTGAAGTCAGCTATCTAGGTTTGCCCAGAATGCATTTCCTGTTTTTACTTGGAAACACCACCTCCCTTCAATTTAGTTGACTCAAGTGAGACTAGACCCTGTCTTAGTTTGGGCTTCTCCACATGCAGACCATGAAACAAAGACTTGGGCAAAAGTGGTTAATTTGGAAGGTGATCTCAGAAATGCACCCTCAGCCTATGCTCTCTGCCCAGAGATGTCCACTTCCTGCTTCAAAACCATAACTCTTGGGGGCCAGGCACGGTGGCGAATGCCTGTAATCCCAGCACTTTGGGAGGCCAAAGTCGACGGATCAAGCGGTCAGGAGTTCAAGACCAGCCTGACCAACATGATGAAACCCCGTCTCTACTAAAAATACAAAAATTAGCTGGGCATGGTGGCACGCGCCTGTAATCCCAGCTACTCAGGAGGCTGAGGCAGGAGAATCGCTTGAACCCAGGAGGTAGAGGTTGCGGTGAGCCAAGATTGCACCACTGCACTCCAGCCTGGGTGACAGAGCAAGACTCCATCTCAAAAAGAAAAAAAATACAAAACCCTAACTCTTAATGTGTTTGCAGAAAATTCCCATAAAGGAGCCGTCCTATTAATAAGCCTTACAAAACTTGGGGTTTTAATTTTGCTAATTAACCCAGGGGAAACAATGGATGCTGAAATTCCTGTGTTTGTGCATTCATTCATTTATTTGTCACTCACTTCTCTGTTTCTCTGTGTCTCCCCTCCATGATGTATACTGCACCTATGTCTTTTTTGTCTATGAGCCATATTCTATTGTCAAAGATGGGGCACTCTGCATCCCTGATAGGAAAGCCAGAATTGAAAATAGTCACACCTCCCTGCCATACACACATTGTGCATGTTCATAACCTCTCCTACACCATAGCATGAAATATTTTCTGGGTGCTGGAAGCAGCAGCAGCTGGGAAATCTTCCTATTGAAATTCTCCATGTGCATGCTCAGTACATTGCACAGATGCCTATCTATATGTTTCCAGCCCTTTCTTCAGTAAAGAGGTCCTAACTGATGACCCCAAAATCTGGGATACATAAATATTTTCACCCCACACTGAAGATAACTGCACCAGGCTCCAGATAGCATCATTTAGGAAGACAGACCATCCCCACCAACTACTCTAATTACAGGTTCATCCAGCAGCAGTTCTTTGAGAGTTATTTGGTTTCCCATGAGGTTTCCTACAGGAAAGAGAATGTGCCAGTAAGATGACACAAGTCAAAGTCTATGTAATAGTATTAGTTCTCTTATAAACTGATACATTGGCACTTTAGCATATATATATATGCTAGAGTGCCAATGTATCAGTTTATAAGAGAACTAACACTATATATATATATATATATATATATATATACACATTAAACTGTGAGTTTACATAGTGTAATAGACTGAGTCATGACCCCCTAAAAGATACCAGGTTCTCATCCAGGTTCTCATCCATGAAATCTATAAATGTGACCTTATTTGGAAAAGGATCTTTGCAGATAGAACTAAGTGAAGGATCTTGAGATAGAGATATTATCCTGGATTATCCAGATAAGCCCTAAATGCAATCACAAGTGTCCTTATAAGAGAGAGACAAATATTGATACACATAAAGGAGAGGACAATATGAAGATGGAACAGAGAGAAATTTGAAGTTAGGAGTGATGCATCCACAAACTAGGGAATACTGGCAGCCACCCGAATCTGCAGGAGACAAGGAATGAATTCGAACTTTTGGCCTCCAAAACTGTGTTTCAAGGCAGGATATTTGTGGTAATCTGTTACAGCAACCACAGGAAACTAATACACCTAGTCTGGGTAAAACCTGGAGAATCTGATCAACTCTGGGGGCACTGACCGCAATGAGACCCTAGACCATGGTACCCTACTGATGGAATTATATTTTATGAAGCTCTACCTGAGCGGCCAGCATCCCTTTCTAAATATCTGCCTCATTCACTTTTGCATCAATAGTCTTTATTATAAATCCTTATTTGATTTAAAAAGATCATTAACTGCTACTTTAAAGGATTAAACTATTACTTAAGAAAAAATTAGCAAAGATAGATTAAGCATGTACAATTTTCCAGTCATTCTATTAAACACTTAATATGTTTGCAGTGCCACCCTAGACCCTTAGGCTTGAGCTGTGTGTGAGCCTGTGCGCTGGCTAGCACCCATCTGTGTTTTCTGACAACAGCGTCACCTCCCATTTATGATACCTGAAGTCATCAGGAGTGATGTCAGGCATTCTTTAGCCTGTGCACATTCTCAATTCTGATATCCAGAGAAGTCATCTTAATCCTTTCTGCAAACTTTGTGCCATATGTAAAACAGTCCTTTTATATCCTCTGAGAGCTTTTGAGACTTTTGCTCTACAATGCCATTGGGCCTTCCTGATCAATGTCCTCTTTTTCCTTCAAATAATGTGGCGACATTGTGCTCTTCTTGGTAGGTCGTAAGTAATGCAGGATGAGTGATAGCTATTCCTTGCAGGAACAGAACCACTCTTGTTACTCAGCCCACAAAATTTTTGCCTATCCTTCTCTCTGGTGGCAGTACATGGAAGGCCAGGGTACAGTCAAAACTGAAATATACCACATTATAGGAATGGAGTGATTAAAACTTGAAGAATTCAAAAGCAAACACTGTTGGGAAATGCATTGCTTTACATTTATGTTATTTTCACATTTTTTTCTGCACACTCTGGGTAAGACTTGTGGCACCATAAACAACAAAACAGCATAAGAATGTCCGAGAGAGCAACTGGAAGCTAATATTCAAGGGAAGCCCTATGAACGATAAAGTGTCACAAGTAATGATATGAAACAGCATTAAATAAATGGCTTTAGGAACATATAGAAGCAAGAAGATCTATATTGTTTTAATATGGGCGGGCGTGGTGGCTCACGCCTGTAATCCCAGCACTTTGCGAGGCCAAGGCGGGCGGATCACGAGGTCAAGAGATCGAGACCATCCTGGCCAACATGGCGGAACCCCGTCTCTACTAAAAATACAAAAATTAGCTGGGTGTGGTGGCACGTGCCTGTAGTCCCAGCTACTTGGGAGGCTGAGGCAGGAGAATTGCTTGAACCCGGGAGGCAGAAGTTGCAGTGAGCTGAGATCACACTACTGCACTCCAGCCTGGCTCCTGGCTACAGATTGAGACCCTTTCTCAAAAAAAAAAAAATTATATATACATATATATATATATATATACACACACACACACACACACACACAATGGAATACTATTCAACCATAAAAAAGAATTAAATAATGGCATGCGCAGCAACCTGGATGGAATTGGAGACCATTATTCTAAGTGAAGTAACTCAGGAATGGAAAACCAAACATCATATATTCTCACTCATAAGTGGGAGCTAAGCTATGAGGATGCAAAGGCATAAGAATGATACAATGAACTTTGAGGACTCGGGGGAAAGGGTGGGAGAAGGTTGAGGGATAAAATACTACACACTGGGTACAGTGTACACTGCTCAGGTGATGGATGCACCTAAATCTCAGAAATCACCACAAAAGAACTTGTTCATGTAACCAAACACCTATTGAAAATTTAATTAAAAACTTTTTAAGTGTGTGGCACTTCCCCCTTCTCTCTTGGTCCTGCCCCTGCCATGTGAGATGCCTGCTCCCGCTTTGCCTTCTGCTATGAGGGAAAGCTTCCTGAAGCCGCCACAGAAGCAGATGCCACCATGCTTCCTGTACAGCCTGTGGAACCACAAGCCAATCAAACCTCTTTTCTTTATAAATTATCCAGTCTATTTTTTTGTGGTAGTGTGAGAACACTAATACACTTTCTATCCCTAGTTTAGTGAGAATTTTATTAGAAATGGATGCTGCATTTTGTTAAATGCTTTCTCTATACCTGTTCAGATTATAATATGGGTGTTTTCCAAGTTTGTTAATAATGGTTAACTATATTGATTGATTTTTAAAAAATTAAATCAGTTTTGCCTTTTTGGGATAAACCCAATTTTGTCATTATGTATGTCTCTCTCTCTCTTTTTTTTTTTTTTTTTTTTGGTATGTTGTTGAATTTGATTTGCTATAAATTTTCTTAGAATTTTTACATCTATGTGCATGAGGTATACTGTTTTATAGTTTTCTTATGATATCTTCGTCTGATTTTGGTGTCAGGTTAATTGTGGCCTCACTGAACAATTTCAGAAATATCCTTTTCAATATTCTGGAAGAATTTGTGTAGAATTAGTATTATTTATGCCTTAAATATGTGCTAGAATTCACCAGGCAAGCCACCTGGGCCTAGAATTTTATTTTGGGAAGGTTTGTAAGTACAGATTCAAATGTATTATTAGATATAGGACTGTTCTCCTTATCTGTTTCTTCCTGAGTGAGCTTCAGCAATTTGTGTTATTCCAAGAATTTTTTTCCTTTTTTTTTTTTCTTTTTTTTGAGACGGTGTCTCGCTCTGTCACCAGGCTGGAGTACAGTGGTGCAATCTTGGCTCACTGCAATCTGCACCTCCCGGGTTCAAGCAATTCCCCTGCCTCAGCCTCCCAAGTAGCTGGGATTACAGGCGCACACCACCATGCCCGACTAATTTTTTGTATTTTAGTAGAGACGGGGTTTCACTATGTTGGCCAGGATGGTCTCAATCTCCTGACGTCATGATCCGCCTGCCTCGGCCTCCCAAAGTGCTGGGATTATAGGCGTGAGCCATTGCGCCTGGCCAATTTTTTTCCATTTTATCTGTTGCAAATTTTATTGGCTAGGGTATTCATTATATTCCCTTATTTTATCCATTTTAATATCTGAATCTTCTATAGGGATGGAACGTCTCTCATTTCTGATGTTGGCATTTTGTGTTTGCTTTCTATTTTTTCTAGTAAGCGCAGCTAGAGGTTTATCAATTTTGTTGATCTTCTCAAAGAATAGACTTTTGGTTTTATTGATTTTCTCTATTATATTGTTTTGTATTTTATTGATATCCACTCTGATCTTCATTATTTTATTTCTTCTACTTATTTTGGACTTAATTTCCGGTTTCTTAAGGTGAAAGCTGAGGCCATTGATCTGAGGCCTTTCTTCTTTTCTTTGTTGGCTTATTAGCTAACAAATCTCTGTTGTAGCTGGAATTACAGATGCCTGTCACCACGTCTGGCTAATTTTTTTTATTTTTAGTAGAGACGGGGTTTCACCAAGTTGGCCAGGCTGGTCTTGAACTCCTGACCTCAGGTGATCTGCCCACCTCGGCCTCCCAAACTGTTGGGATTACAGGCATGAGCCACTGCACCCGGCTGATACTGTATTTTTGATCTGCATTTGGTTAAAAAAATCCATATATAAGTGGACCTGTGCAATATACAGTTTTACTTTTATGGAAGACACCACTCCAAATCAAGTCATCCTCTGGTGGTGTCTTAGTTGAATGAGTTAAACTTTTTAAATGATATAAACCTATACTTAATAAAAATGATGAAATGAAGTATGTTAATAGATGAAGAGAAAAAATGGGCATAAAAAGATGTTAAGGAAATACATTCAGACAGAATAAGATAGACATATGTTTAGAATGACAGACTTTCATGATAGTAACTTCACTTTGGATTACTTTAAAGCTATTGCCAAGCTGAAGTATATTTGTAACTCTATGCAGATATATGCTGTTTTGATATTTATGATATAAAAGATGAGATGAATATGATGAGTGACATAAATTGAATGACGTATGATGGATGATATAAGATAAATTAAGTTGGGATCTGCACAGATGCAGCTCGTGGTTCAGTGAGTTTTTACCACTAATGTAACCGGTGGCCACTAATGTCAGGGAAAAATTGTTATGGATATTTATTTTCTGCAGAGATGGTAGAACTCACAAAAGCATTCTATTTACCAATCATGGCCAGAGCCCACAAGTCATCTGCTTCTGTTTTTAGCCAGGTATAAAAATAAATTGGGAAAGCGCCTTAATTCAAGTTTCAGCAAATTCCATATAAGTAAGTACTGATAAAAATTTAAATCATGAGCTATTCCAAGTTTATTTTCGATATAGAAATAATTCTTCCTAAGAGCTCTCTGGAGAATTTGGGCTCTCAGAGAACGAAGAAACAAGATATACTCATGTGTATTCTACTTGGTGCCTAAGATGTGAGGCCTTTTTTTGTCCCATCCAGCCAGCACCACATAAAAGCAGGAACCGAAGACCTCATAATATTCACAGTCTTCATCGTGAACCACATTCCAGAATCCATCTCTCACCACACACCCCAACCAGCTTCTCTTTGTTCTGCACTTGCCCTCAGTTGACGTTGCCTTTGACCGTCCAACGTTAAAGCCTCATCTAGTCTAGTGTTGCCCTTGGAAGCCTGAAATTCAACATAGGGCTTTCAATTGGCATCCTTTCCAGGTTTTACTAAGTCCTGTCAGTTGGACAGTCAATCCTGGAAGGGCTTTAAAAGTTGGGAGGAAAGTAAGATTTTGTTAGAAGAACGCTGCAGTCCTTATATATTAACAATATTAGCAACCTCCCAACCTTGTGCCTCTAATGAGTACCCATCTGCATCCACAACTTACCAACCCTCCAACCAGGCAGAATAACTTATTTGTTTTTATTTGTGCCTCTAGATCTGTTCACAGGTATTCACCACTGAGGTAGAGAGGGTATTGGGATCCACAGGAAACCACACGTCAGAGTCACATTGCTCACATCTGCCCTTATTGTGTCTTGATTTATCTTTAGTCACCTACTAAAGAGCACAGCAAGAAAAGGGTCATGGAGAGGCAGCATTCTGGAGTCAAGCTGACCTAGGTTCAAATCTTGATTCTGTCACTCCTCAGATATGAGACTTCAGGCAAATGCCTTAAATGCTCTGAACTCCAATTACCTAAATATGTCCTTAATAAACAGTGGCTAACATAGCATCCAGATTTCTGACTCTGCCCAGCCTTGTCGATGAAGAGCTCTGTGGTCGCTCTCTACCATCCAGATGCCAAGGCCATCTTAACTATCCAATCACTGTGGGCTTTTGAGGGAACCTGCACATATTACTCCTGGCCTGTTTTGATCTCCCAAGCTGGAACATCCCCTAAATTACTGGATTTCTGTGTATGGTACTCCTCTTTTGGTCCTCACATCATTGAGGACCAAATGTTCTGGCTGTTCTTCTCATCTGGGAACCCTATAATACTGTCAGAGAAAGGTGCTCAGCATCATCTGCCACCATCAGGGGACTTCTACTCTAGGGAAAGGAGTTATTATTGCCCTAGATTTAGCCCACTTCCAGTGATCAACTCTGAGTACCGAATAATCTTGAGCCCACCTTGCTCTTTGCCCAAAAATACAGTTTAGTACTTGGCCTTTATGGAAGACCACAATTTCAGTGCTTCAACAAAATCCCAGGAAAACCCCCTGAAATGCCTCCAAAGAAAGGACAGGCTACCCACTGAATCCTATTTTACCTGATGGCTTGGGTGCTAGGCCCTATGAGAAGGTAGAAGAAGTGGTCTGTCTATACCATCTGGATGGCTTGTGTCTGTTAGTCTAGCTCATCTCTGGTGGTCTCATTTTAGAGGTTGAGTGATGTTTAACTGCTTCAGCCCTTCATTTTTGGTAATATGGTAATATTGCTAATAAAGTGAACCAAAAGCATCTAAACAGGAAAATGGAAAGTAAAACTGTTTGCAGATAATATGATTTGATACCTAGGAAACCCTACAGTCTCAGCCCAAAAGCTCCTAACTCTGATAAACAACTTCAGTGATGTTTCTGGATATAAATTCAATTCTATAAATGTTGTAGAAATGATATAAAAATTAGTAGCATT
>CAUYLG010078094.1:0-54801 GCA_963573385.1 Cacajao melanocephalus | reverse complement strand
CAACAGAGTGAGACTCCATCTCAAAAAAATTAAAAAAATAAATGAAATGAAAATCTTACACATGCTACAATGTTGATGAACCGTGAAGACATTATGCCAAGTGAAATCAGCCAGACACAGAAGGGCAAATGTTGTATCATTCCACTTACATGAGGTATCCAGAGTAGTCGTATTCAGAGAGACGGAAGTAGACTGGTTCTGCTTGGTTGTTACTGGGTTCTCATGCTCATTTGCTCTCTTTTTTCATAATCTTCTCAATGAGTTAAAAACTAATTAGGCCATGCCCTTAGAATGGCAACTATTAAAAAAAAAAAAAAAAAAAACAGAAGAGTAGCAAGAATAGTCTCCCTCAGGGGAGAAAAGATGGAGAGTTATTATTAATGCGTACAGGGTGTCAGTTGGGGAGGAAGAAAAAGCTCTGGAGATAGTTGGTGGTGATGGTTGTGCAACAGTGTGAATGTAGTGAATAACACCAAACCGTGCATTTACAAACAGTTAAAATGGTACATTTTATATTATATATATTTTGTCACGATTAAAGAAAATTCATAAAAGAAAAGAACACTTGGGTCGTGGGAAAGGAAGCTGGCTTTCGGAGGGGATCTAGATGCCCTGGTGCGTGCATGATACTTGGCCCTGGGTTCTTTACATCCTCCCTTCCAGGTCCTGACAGTCTGTAGTCATTCAATCATTCATTCATTCAGCTAATGTTTATTAAGCATGTACTATGTGTTGAAGCTAAAACTATGGAATAGCTTGGAAACTACTGATTGTCAGTTAAATGCAGAATAGATTCAACTGAAATAATCAATCCTTGGGAATTATCAAATAATTTTTCTATTAAAGCAATATAATTTTTTGCTATCCTCATTGCGGATTTCTCACATCCAGATATCGACTTGATTCTTAGGTCAGTGTATCACAGAATAGGAAAGTCCCAAGGACAATGATCAAGCCTGCTAAAGTAACTCAGTAAAATAACATTTTTTCAAATAAAATTCAGGGACCACCGGTGTAAAATAAAATATTAAAGTTGGTACACACCTTCTTAAACAGTCTAAATTGTCATGATTGGGCCAAAAACATGAATTCACTGGGAAACATGGAAGCACATCTGGGAACTTGTGTGGTTCACCTGACCCTCTAGAAGTGCACAATGTGAGCGGGTGCCATGGTTCACACCTGTAGTCCCAGCACTTTGGGAGGCTGAGCCAGAGGCTTGGGGCAGGAGTTCGAGACCAGGCTGGGCAACATGTCAAACCCCGACATGTTGCAAAAAAAAAAAAAATTAGCCAGGCATGGTGGCACTCAATCCCAGCTACTCAGTAGTCCTAGCTACTCAGGAGGCTGATGTGGAAGGCTCACTTGAGGCCTGGAGGTTGAAGCTGCCGCCGTGAGAAGTGATTGTATCACTTCACTCCAGCCTGGTGACAATGCAAGACCCTATCTCAAAAAAATTAAAAAAATAAAAAAGAAGGAAAAGTCCACATACATATTTTCTACCCCTTTATTCTACTGATTTAAGTACTATGCCCAAAATACATACTATAATTTTTTGATTATGACTTTTTAAATTGTTCTCTAAGTTACAGCTGAAAACTGAAAGTTTGTTCTTTTATTCACAGTTTTTATCTGTAAGGCAATTGCAAGTTGAAAAGTCTGTATGTCAACAAAGGCAGCTTGGTAACTGTGGCATATAAGAATGTGGAGGCCAGGCGTGGTGGCTCATGCCTGTAATCCCAGCACTTTGGGAGGCTGAGGCGGGCAGATCAGAAGGTTAGGAGTTCAAGACCAGCCTGGCCAACATGGTGAAACCCATCTCTACTAAAAATACAAAAATTAGCCAGGTGCGGTGATGGGCAACTGTAATCCCAGCTACTCTGGAGGCTGAAGCAGGATAATTGCTTAATCCATGAGGTGGAGGTTGCAGTGAGCTGAGGTGCCACTGCACTCTAGCCTGGGCAACAGAGCAAGACTCCGTCTCAAAAAAAAAACAAGAATGTCGACGTGAAGTCCAAAAATCTACAGGTCACTAGATATATGATTTGGGAAAAATCAGTCTCCATGTTGTTTTATATCTGAAAATAAGAATAATAGTGCCCAACCCACCATAATTTCCAAGGTTACCATGCACATATGAAGTAGTCTTATATTTCTGAGGATGTTTGCTAGTCATGGTATAAGAAATGATAATAGCTATCACCAAAATGGAGTTTCTTTTTAAGTTTAAGTAAGATAGTGTGCATTTACTGCTGTATAGGAACAATTATTAAAATGTTCTATAAGTCCAGATTTTTTAAACATATAATAATAAATTGTTATCAGAAAAGAAAAAGAAAACTAGTCAGGCACAATTGATAAACGGGTTTTGCATTCCATATTTGTCATTGGGCAAAAATTCCTGCAGACTTAAAATAACAGCTACTCTATTATTTCACCTATCAATTTCCCCACCACAGTGAGGAAAATATTTACTGGCCCCCCAAATTTATGATCCCTCCATCTACTCACAATTCAGTTTGCATCTTTCTTTTCTTACTTACGTTTATCTTTAATTTTATGCATTTATTTTTGAGACAAGGTCTCACCCAGGCTGGAGTGCAGTGGCACCATCTCGGCTCACCGCAGCCTTGACTTCCTGGGCTCAATGGTCCTCCCACCTCAGCCTCCCAAGGTAGCTGGGACTACAGGTGTGCACCACCGTGCCCAGCTAATTTTTGTATGTTTTGTAGAGATGGGGTCTCTCCATGTTGCCCAGGTTGGTTTTGAACTCCTGGGCTCAAGCAATCCAGCGGCTTCAGCTTCCTAAAATGCTGGGATTACAGTCATGAGTCACCGCACCCAGCCAAATTTATCTTTTAAATGCAAGATTTAAAAACATTAAATTTATTTTTATATAGCTATAGTTTTACTAATTTAAAATTTTTTTAACCTACATGCCTTAATAAGATTACTCCTCTCTGGAACCAACAGAAACATAAAACAGGTAACGATAATTCCTATTGTGGACTGATTCCTTGGACAATCATCCAAACAACTAAAACGCAGGATACCCATAGAAAATTGTGACGTTCTCTTGTTCTGGCATGGGTTTAAAACCAACAAAAAAATGGTAATTTTTAAGTTGGGGAAAAAAAAAATCAGTGATCTAGAGCAAGCCAAGACCTGTGAACAAAACCTGGCTTACTTCCTGTTTTTGAAAATAAAGTTTTATTGGAACACAGCCATGCTCATTTGCATATATATCATCCACAGCTGCTTTTCCAAGACAAAGGCAGTTTAGCAGTTGCAACAGAGATCACATGGTTTCCAAAGTCAAAGATATTTACAATTTGGTCCTTTGTAGAAAAAAATTGCCAACTCTTAATCTAGGGACTGGATAGAGGAAAAAGGAAATAGAAGCCCCTCTTGCAGTAATGTTAAAATCACAATTTCACAATTTCTTTTTTTTTTGAGACGGACTCTCACTCTGTGAGGCTGGAGGGCAGTAGCATGATCTTGGCTCACTGCAACCTCTGCCTCTGGTTCAAGCAATTCTCCCTGCCTCAGCCTCCTCAGTAGCTGGAATTGCAGGCAGCCACCATCACACCCGGCTAATTTTTGTATTTTTTGTAGAGACAGGGTTTCACCATGTTGGCCAGGCTGGTCTTGACTCCTGACCTCAGGTGATCTGCCTGCCTCGGTCTCCCAAAAAGCTGAGATTACAGGCATAAGCCACCGTGTTCCTGGCCTAAAATCACAATTTATAAAATATAAATATTTTGCACCAGGTTGGAAAATAGGCATTCAGCCTTACCCTTAAGGGTCACTCTGTGGTCAGTATTCTTTGCTGCTGGATGATAGGAAGTATGAGTAAGGTTTCTCTCTCTGCGAATAAACAACTTGCTGTGTCTAGATTTGTTTTTTAAGGGCAAACAATATTATGCAAAAAGCAATGACATATAAATAACAAAATGATATAGAGACTCTTTCCAGAAATTGTTGGATGGGCTTTTAGACCAGCTTAACCTTCATTCCACTTTTACTTTGAGAAGCTGCCTCTTTGGGACTTCAGGTTTGGGGGCAGAGGTCACAGGAAGTGGGCAGTGGTATGGTGGAGGTGTGTTCCGAGCTCCCCTCTTTCCAGCCTTGGGAAGCTGTCTCCTAAGGTGGAAAAAAATGCTTCCACACCTCTGGTACAGTCTGCCTTCCTTCACCTCAGGCACAGTCAAGCCTGTTGCTGGTTTCACTCCATTCCTTCCTAGCTACCTAAGGCAAACATTTCCGTTTTTGCTTAAGTACTTTGAGCTGGATTCCTGTCACTTCCAATCACAACAGCTTTCTTTCTGAGTCATCTCTTTGGCTCTGATGTTCTGTGATTTGCACTCCCAGTAAGTGCTGAACACAGTGTTCAGTGCCAGATCTGAATTAAAATCACAGTTCCGATATTTATTGCTTGTGTGCATTTTGAGCTTCACTTCTTACCTCTACAAAATGAAGGTAACACTACCTGCTTTCACAACTGTTGCAATGATGAAAGGAGATGACATATTTGTAAAACATGAGGCATGGAAGAGACAATAAATATTGTTTTGTTTTGTTTATTGAGGTAGAGTCTTGCTCTTGTTCCCTAGGCTGGAGTGCAATGGCACGATCTTGCCTCACTTCAACCTCCACCTCCCAGGTTCAAGCAGTTCTCCTGCCTCAGACTCCCAAGTAGCTGGGATTACAGGCATGAGCCACCAGGCCTGGCCTAAATATTGTGAATATGGCCTTTCAGTCCTCCAGTGCCAAATCACAAACAATGGATGGAGAGGTCCTAACCTTCACCTCTTCCTACTCATCCTATGCATACTCAGTCTTCTAGAATTAATTCAATCACTCCTTGTTTGGGAAGTCTCACCTGTCAATGATTTTACAACCTTCTAGATTAGCACTCATACCATTTATAGTCCTCAAACTAGTTTTTAAGAACAACTTTCAGGTGGTAGCTCATGCCTGTAATCCCAGCTCTTTGGGAAGCCGAGGAGGATGGATCCCTTGAGGCCAGGAGTCTGAGACCAGCCTGGACACCATGGCAAAAACCTGTCTCTGCTGAAAAATACAATAATTAGCTGGGTGTAGTGGCATGCACGTAATCTCAGCTACTTGTGTGGCTGAGGCATAAGAATTGCTTGAACCCGGGAGGTGGAGCTTGCAGTGAGTCCAGATTGCCCGACTGCACTCCAGCCTGGGTGACAGAGCAAGACTCTGTCTCAAAAACAAAACAAAACAAAACCTTTCCACTTTATTCATAACAGCAATATATGTTCATTAAGAAAATTTAGAAAATACAGAGAAATACAAAGATGAATATACAGAAAAGGCATAAATCAGCTATATTCCCACTCCTAGAACCCAGAAATAATTCATTCTCTCTCTCTCCCCACCCCCAAGTCTCTCTCTCTTATACTACATGTATCCCAGTAGTATACTTTTAGTTGCAGTTAAGAGGAACCTGGACTCAATATGCAATTGGTTTAAACTGTAAGAAACAATTAGCTCACATACTAAGTTTGGAAATAAGATGAGTTCTTTAGCTGGACAGCTCATCAAAAGTCAGTCTTCAGTTACAGCAACAATGAACTGGGATGGAGACAATTTTAATATTTAGTAAATGCTGTCATGAAGACAAAGTGAAAATCAGTCAACCATATCTAAATATTTAAAAGCAGTGAGTAGGCCAGGAGTGGTGGCTCATGCCTGTAATCCCAGCACTTTGGGAGGCCGAGGCAGGTGGATTACCTGAGGTCAGGAGTTCGAGACCAGCCTGGCCAACATGGTGAAACTCCGCCGCTACTAAAAAAATTCAAATATTATCTGGGCGTGGTGGCACACACCTGTAATCTTGGTTACTTGGGAGGCTGAGGCAGAAGAATTGCTTGATCCCGGGAGACGGAAGTTGCAATAAGCCGAGATCATAACACTGCCCGCCAGCCTGGCCAAAAGAGCAAGACTCTGTCTCAAAAAAATTAAAAATAAAAATAAAGCAGTGAGTAAATCAGCCATAGTGGAAATTGACTTACAGTGGGTGGGTATTTGGTGAATTGACTCTTGGTCCCTGACCTGTAGCCTCCAAGGCTAAGGAGTCAAGAGATCACCAGATCAACCATCTGGGGCCTTTGCATTTTTCCACACTCCCAGGCTTGTCAGCTCAGCCTCAGGCCTGGCTGCATGGTGGCTTTATCACATGTAGACTCTAAAATTTAATAGACGCATGACTCTGTTTCCTGCTTTTAAAGATAGAGGAAAACTTTTCCAGAAGCCTCTCCACTCTCATCCACCTCACTGGCCTGGAATGAATCACACTCCCTGGTCTCAGCAGATCACAAGCCAGGGGAATTCACATTCACCACTCACTGATGATTCACCGTTCAGGGCTGGGCTGGTGACTGCCTCCTCTGAAGCACACATCTGTGCAGAGGAGGATAGAAATCCCAACAAAATTGTGAGGTGTTAGGAAGGAGAAGGGAAGTGGTATGGGTAGGAAGTCAATGGTTTCTGCCGCCATATCTTCTTGACTTAACACTATTTCTCCATGTCCGTATATAGTTTTTGAAAACATGATTTTATTTGAAAACATAATTGCATGAAAGCATCATAGTTTATTTAAAAAGTTCCTTACTGTTAGGCATTTAAGGCAATTCAATTTTTCACTATCGTCAACCACTTAGAATTTTGTCCTAAAACTGCCAAATTAATGTCCATAAATCCATTGCCTTGAGTCATGCTGTTTCTCTTACTGAAGAAGTATTAACAGTTACAGTTAAAGATGACCTTATCTTTGCTTATATGTCATCAATGAATCAATACATGAATTTTTTAAGAAATGCTGGATTTGTCCAATACATACCTATGTCCTTTTCCAATCTTTATTATTAGCTTTTATGTTTCCTCACTTTCCCCCGTCTAGAAGAGCTCTTAGCCAATTCATTTCAACAAATCTTTGCTGATAATTTTGCCAGGTCCTATAAGGACCCAGTCTCTGCCTTTAGGAGCTTATAATTTAGTCGTTTTTCCTGAATTAACTCTCAGTAGGCAGATCACTTGAGGCCAGGAGTTCGAGACCAGTCTGGCCAACACGGCAAAACCCTGTCTCTACTAAAATACAAAAATTAGCCAGGCGAGGGGTTGTGTGCCTGTAATCCCAGCTACTCGGGAGGCTGAGGCACAAGAATCACTTGAACCTGGGAGGTAAAGGTTGCAGGGAGCTGAGATCACACCACTGCACCCCAGCCTGGGCGACTACAAAGTGAGATTCTGTCTCAAATAAAACAAACAAAAAAACTCCACAAAACTCTCAGGAGGTAAAGATACGTAGATGACCAGGACTGTCTGATTCATACATCTGTTTTAATATTTACTGAACACCTATTATGTGCCAGGCCCTGATCTAGAATCTAGGGATGACCAGGTGCAGTGGCTCATGCTTGTAACCCCAGAATTTCAGAAAGCCAAGGCGAGAGGATCACTTGAACCTAGGAGTTCAAGGCAGCAGTGAGCTGTGGTCATGCCACTGCACTCCAGTTTAGGGGACAGAGCAAAACACTGTCTCAAAAATTAAAATACAGTCGAATCCAGGGCTGCAATGCTTTTGGGGAACTTAGTAATATTCTTAGGTCCTGAAAAAGAAACCCAAGTGAATCTTTCAAGTTGTTCTTCCTACCTTTTATTCTCAAGCCCTTTGTCACTTAGAAAGGAAACATCTGGTCTTTCTGCCCTTATCTGAATACTTTTGAGAGACTAATTCATGTAGATTTTCTCACCTTTGGCCTTGTCACTGTCGTCATAGATAATGTGGCTATTTCAACAAAGGGCTAGACTCAGCCAGAGAATGTAATTTTACAAACTTTATTTCCTGATGCAGCCTGCAGTTCACAAACAAGCCAGGAAGTGCTGCTCACAATGAACTTGGCACTGGCTGTGGCTGCAAATAAAATGGGAGCCTTCACACACTGCTGACCCAGCAGCCAGGTCCTCTCCACTGGGTCCCTGGCCCTACCAGGGCTTGAGAGGCCACAGAGCTCTGGGCTCGGAATTAGGACTTTTGTTCTCTTTGGAACTGGGGGGATAGAATTTCACTCTTACAAATGGGAATTTAAGTGTAAACAGCTCTGTACTTGCCCAAGTGACCAAACATTTTGTTTTTGCTGAAATAAAATTCTAAGAATCTTTCTACCTTCGTAGGTTTGTCTAAATTAATACAATGAATGAGTTCTTTTCTTGGCTCAAAGGGACTAGGTTGGAAAAAAAATACCTTTGTTTGTAGAATTTTAGAGTTAGAAGGGCTTTTGGAAATCATCTAGCCTGATGACAGAGAAACTTGGCTGCCCATGGAAATGACATGGAGAGCCTTCAAGAATAGGAGGCCCATCTGTAATCCCAGCTACTCTGTAGGCCGAAGTGGGAGGATCCCCAGAGTCCAAGAGTTTGAGACCAGCCTGGGCAACAAGGCAAGGCCCCTATAAGAAATATTTCAGGGCGCGGTGACGGCACCTGTAGTTGCAGCTAATCGGGAGGCTGAAGCAGGAAGATCACTGGAGCCCGGGAGGTTGAGGCTGCAGTGAGCTAGTCTCGCCACTGCACTCCAGCCTGACAAGAGAGCTAGACACTGTATCTGAAAACAAAACGAAGCAGAACCCAGGCTCCTCCTGGACCAGCTGGATCGGATTCCCAGGGCACTGGCATGACACATTTTATTTACTCAAACATAACTTCTTTGTTTAATTTGTTACCCCCCAAAAAAGGTCAGTGAAGCTAGAGGAGAAGCACGGACTGCTAAGAACCGTTTAACTCTCTTCCGAGGAAATGAGAGGTCAGTAAATAGATAACGGAGGCAGAAACGCCAGGCGCGCCGAGGAGAGTCCGTTTCAGAGGAGCACCTGGCCAGGACGCTAGCAGCAGAGCGCGAGGGTTTATCTGAGCAGCGACGTCGCTTCCCGAGTTTCTGGGAGTCCTGCTCCGGGAGGAGCCGGGCACTGCCCTCCCCCGCAGGCCCCCGTTCCGCCTCTGCCGCGCTGCCCTGCAGCGCTAGGACGGCACGGAGAACCCCGCGAGCCCTGCCGGGCCGGGATGCAGCAGCGGATCTGACAAATCCGCCCGGCGCACAGAGCATCTGACTCACCGTGATGTGTCAGTGACTCGGTGGCTGGACGCGGCTCCGCACAGAGCTCCTAGCCCCATCCCTCCCCGAAGGCGATCACAGAGGTGTAGGCTCCTAGAAGCCGCCAGGCCTTGCAGCCGCGGTGCACGCAGCAGTCGCTCGCGCCTACTGCAGAAGCTCAGCCGGTAGCCTCTGGCTGGCTTTTCGGCCTCATGCAGGTGAATGCAGAATGCCCTTATTTCCTTCCCTCCGTCCCACCTCCAGTGTAGTAGAGCTGACTTTTGTAAACAGAGAAAGAGCAAATGTTATTTTTTTTTAAGATACATTTTTTAAAAGGCAAACGTAAATACAATTCAAAGAAGGGTGCATTGCTGTGACAGAGTTATCCAATAAGATGCATTTATTCAACAGATATATTGAGTACCTGCTAAGCACTAGACACCGTTTTAGGCATTGTGGATAAAATAAGCAAACATGCTTGCTCTCTGGAACTTACATTCTTTTTTAAGTTTTTTTTGTGATGGAGTCTCGCTCTTTCTTCCATGCTGGAGTGCAATGGCACGGTCTCGGCTCACTGCAACCTCCGCCTCCCGGGTTCAAGCAATTCTCCTGCTTTAGCCTCCCTAGTAGCTGGGATTAGAGACGTGCAATACCACGGCTCTAATTTTTTATGTTTTTTACTTTTGTAGAAACGGGGGTTTGCCGTGTTGGCCAGGCTGGTCTCGAACTCATGGCCTCAAGTGATCCGCCCACCTCCGCCTCCCAAAGTGCTGAGATTACAGCTGTGACCCACTGCGCCTGGCCTGGAACTTACATTCTTAAAATGCAAATCATAAATCTTGGTAATCTTGATAATTAATGAAACAAGTACATAAACGATGGTTTCCTTTCCCCGAATTAAGAGCTTCCTAATGTTTATTGAAGTCTTCATATTTTAATATTTAAAGGAGCAGCAATTTAATTAAGTGGGAATATTTGAAATAAAGAGTGTGGCATCAGGTGAACATTGTGGCTCTCGCCTGTAATCCCAGCACTTTGGGAGGCCAAGGTGGGTGGATCACCTGAGGTCGTGAGTTCAAGACCAGCCTGACCAACATGGAAAACCCCGTCTCTACTAAAAGCACAAAATTAGCCAGGCATGGTGGTGCATGCCTGTAATCCCAGCTACTTGGGAGGCTGAGGCAGGAGAATTAGTTAAACCAGGGAGGTAGAGGTTGCAGGGAGCTGAGACTGAGCCATTGCACACTCCAGCCTGGGCAACAAGAGCAAAACTCCATCTCAAAAATAAAAAAAGAGGGTGGCAACATAGCAAATAGGAAGAATTAAGTTAATTTCACTCTTTCATAGTATAACAGAGCTTCTTAAAGCCACAGGTTAATAAGAAAAGCAAAGTTTAGAAAAATCTATGATTGAGAATCAAAATCCACACACTATCATACACCATGTTCTTTTTACTCTGGAGTTAACCTAAAAACTACTGATTTATGATTTTAATATTGTAGCTACCATTTATGGAACACTATCTATGTGCCAAGGACTGCAAATATACATTTTAAAAAATTAAATTATTGCCATAAACCTTTGAGGCTGGTCTTGTCATGCCCATTTTACAGTGATAACTGAAGCACAGAGGGATTAAGTAACATGTCCAAGATCACACAGCTCTAGATGAAATTTAAACCCAGCATCTGGTATTAATGAGAAAGTTCTAGTGCCGTGCCAAACCTTTGTGTAAATCTATCATGGATTTTAGATCTATCATGGCCTAGTGTTTAAGAGCTTGGTGTCAAGCACACTTGATTTACATCCTGGCTCTGCTGCTACAAAGCCAAATCATAGCTGCCTCATTGGGTTATCCTGGGGATTATAGGATAATTTGTGTTAAGCACGTGGGACAATTCTTGGGTCTTAGCTCCCAATTAATGTTAACCATGATTATGACAGTCAAAAAGATGATGGTGGCTGTAGGCCAGAATCTTGACTTAGGTATATACTCTCTTCTTATATCAGTCCCACAAATTTTGAAGTTTGAGTTCCTAAATCTCTAGAGGATAATGATAAATAGTCATCAAATTGCTGTTTTATTTCTTTCTTGACTTATCATCAGTGTTATCAAGTAGGTAACAGAGTGTTATACGGAAGAGCAAGGGCTTTGAAGCCAGAATAGGGTTTAAATCTTAGTTCTGACATTTGCCTGATGTGGAATTTGGACTCATCATTAAAGCTCTAAGCCCCTGTTTCTCAAGCTGTCTACAGTGAAGGATCAGGTTATTGTTGTTGTTTTTACCTTTGTTCCTTCTTTTTTCTCCTTCCTTTGCTTCTTCAGTTCTTCCTCTCTTGCTGTTTCCCATCTATTATGGACCAATACTTTTGCAAAATGCAATAAAAATATCTTAGCAATGCTAAATTACTATAAATGTTCCTCAGTACTCTCAAGTTTTGCTCTAACTTTATTGTGGACTGTTAACAGTTTTTTTCCTTATTTTTTAATTTTTTTATTTCCATAAGTTATTGAGGAATGGGAGGTGTTTGGTTCTAGGAGTAAGTTTTTTAATGGTAATCTGTGAGACTTTGATGCACCCATCACCCAAGTAGTATACACTGAACCCAATTTGTGGACTGTTAGCAGTTTTTAGATCACATTTCAGTTGTCAAAAATCAAATGAAATAATGTAAATAGATTGCTTATTACACTATGTGTCTAGTGTATTGTGAACACTGAGAAATTAGGAGCCCCTCAAGATACCTATGTCAGAAACAGAGACAAAGAGAGTTATAAGAAGTAGACACTCAAGTATTTGTAGATGAGTTCCATCTGGGTTAATTTTCTGCCCACCTTGTACTCCTTTGTGCACCTCAGTTGTTCCCTTGGGAGATATATCCCAGAACTCCTGTTTTTTCAGTGATGTCTTTTTTTTTTTTTTTTTTTTTTTTAGACAGAGTCTGTTACCCAGGCTAGAGTGCAGTGCAAAATCTTGGTTCACTGCAACCTGCGCCTCCTGGTTCAAGCAATTCTCCTCCCTCAGCCTCCCAAGTAGCTGGGATTACAGGTGCATGCCACCATGCCCGGCTAATTTTTTTTTTTTTTTTTTTTTTTTTTTTTAGTAGAGATGGGGTTTCACCATGTGAGCCAGGGTGGTCTCGATCTCCTGACCTCATGATCCGCCTGCCTCGGCCTTCCAAAGTGCTGGGATTACAGGCGTGAGCTGCTGCGCCCGGCCTCACTGATATCTTAAAAGCGGTAAGTGACTAGCCTGGGCCAAGCCATGAGTCATGCCAAAGCGCTGCACATTCTGAACTCTCAGCCTGCTGTTTATTTTGCTTAGTATACACATGACCCTAGAACATCCTAAAAATAAGCTGTATACACATTAATATGCTGTCTAAAAAAAGTGAGTATCTTATGATCAGGATTTTAATTGTGGCTTATGATTGTAACTCTCCCTGTAAAGCACAGTAAAATTAAATTGAGAAAAAAACCGCTTAAGCAGCCTATTTAATAACCGTGCTATTACTGCATTGGCATCATCCATTTCTCTTCAGGAGTGGGATCAATAGAGATCCCTATGAGGCAAGAAGAGGGCACAGTGATGTCCTGTAACAACGCCCATCGGGATGATTCATGTAATATACAGTGATGGGTTGTCAGGAAGTGCAGCTGCATCACAGTGACTGTTAGCACCCTTCAGGCAACATATAAAGGCTGTATGAGCATCTAAGTGTTTAAATCAGGTGCTGACATGAAACAGGAAGGGTTTCCCTGCTCATGGTATTTAATTGATTCTAGCACAAGCTACAACTAAAGCACCAACAAAACATAAAAAAGGAAGATGGCAAATATCACTCAGATGTGTCTGATGACTCTAGCCCTGAGTGATAGCCTCAAAATTATCAGCAAAAATCACCTCATAGGCTGGGCGCGGTGGTTTGCACCTGTAATCTCAGCACTTTGGGGGGCCGAGGCGGGCAGATCACCTGAGGTCAGGAGTTGGAGACCAGTCCGGTCAACATGGTGAAACCCCGTCTCTACTAATAATACAAAAATTAGCCAGGCATGGTGGCACACACATGTAATCCCAGCTACTTGGGAAGCTGAGGCAGGAGAATTGCTTGAACCTGGGAGGCAGAGGTTGCAGTGAGCTGAGATCACTCCAGCCTGGGCAGTAAGAGTGAAACTCCGTTTCAAAAAAAAAAAAATCACCTTGTGAAAACAGCACCTGAGGCATGCCTAAAATAGCAGAGTAAAATCTCTCAGAATCCAGATTCATACAAATTTAAGTGCATATCAAACTATACCCAATAATCAGTATTAAAAACACTTTCTGTAAAGTATATCAGAAAACAACAAATCCTCATGTAAATGGTATTTATCTTTTCAGTTGTGATAGGGAAAACTACAACACTAAAACATATCTGAAAGAAGATAACATCTGTCAAATTTGAAGCACCTGAGAAAACTTCTATAGGAAATCATTACCAAAACACCAAGGGTTTTGTTTAGGTCCTGCTGCTCTCTGCACAGAAAGCCAATGACTGAGACGAATTGCCAAGAAAGAAGTCTTTAATCGGGTGTTGCAGCTGAGGAGTCTCAAATCCATCTCCCTCACTGGCTAAAACTAGGGGTTTATACAGCAGAGAAGAAATGTAACAATGCATAAGAAAATAGGAACTCGGAAGGGGCAAGGGAGTAATCATGATGAATGAGGGGTCTGCATTTCTCTCACTGTCTGGATGTGATAATCTGCGGAGTTCTAGTTCTTTGATACTTTTTTTTGCCAGGCCTGAAGGTCATTTCTTAGAGAAGGAACTCAGATTTAAAAAAAAGTTTTTAAAGTACAAGTTTCAAGCTTTAAGACCAGAAGGGTCAATTTCTATGTTTATATTTAAAAAAATATATCTATGGGACTATTGGGTGGGTTTCAAAATCTCAAATGGAAATAAACTGTTAGAGGAAAAAGGTGAAAGTCAAATAAAAAGGCAGTATGAGTCAATTCAGTGAGAAGAAATATCAATACACTGACAGGTTATGTGGTCTAAAATAATGAAACATATCGTAGAATCGATCATTTTCTGCTACTTGAATTGGAAACGTAATTTGCATTATCAGATGGTACGTGAAAGTCGTGGTGTAGAGCTGGAAGAAGAAAAGTTCTAGCTTGTAAAGCAACTGGAATAAAGGAAAAAGAACATTAAAGAAACAACACGGATGGTAGCACAAGAAAAGAGTAAGGCAGCCTGCAGGTAAGCAGCTTGGTAAAGTGATTATGAGTAGGAGCTTTCAGCCACACATATGTGGGTTGAAATCTTTCTCTAAAATGGGGTTGGTGGGCACAGTGGCTCACACCTGTAATCCCAGCACTTTGGGAGGCCAAGGTGAGAGGATCACTTGAGCCCAGGAGTTCAAACCCACCTGAGTGATATAGCGAAACCCTGTCTCTACAAAAAATATAATTAAAAAACGATAATAAAATAAAATGGGGTTGGCAAGGTCTGCCTTGAAGATTTAATGAGATAATATATGGAAAGGGCTTAGCAAGTCCCTAACACGTGCTTGGGTAGTTCTAAAGTCATAACCACAGACCTGACGTCTAAGTGACTCTTTAAAAACTTGTGCTTTTCCTTTGGTTCTTTCTTGGAGAAAGATCTCATGTGTTTAGCTTTTGAGCCATCTTAGATGTCATTCCTGCCTTCGGTTTTGCCTGCTGTTTTCATTTCCTCTCTTTGGGGTGGCTCACATACTATTTCCCCCGTCCCAGCCTCACTTTGGGACAACTTCTCTGCCCTTCTGAGGTTCATAATCAGGAAAGAGAAGAGGGATTAGTACATATTTCTAGTCCAGAAGTCCTCCCAAGAAGAAGAAAACTAGAATGCTACTGATGAGTACACTTTCCAAGTGAACAAACAATAATATCCATGAAAGACTTGTTCAGTAATTTTATGCATAACTAGAAATGCTGGGGACTAATGAGCTAAAACTGTTTGAAATTGTATATCAATGTGTGCTAGGAAAACACTACCCACAATAAAAGATTTTAAATTGAAATTTGGATTTGAAAAATTTTTTTAAATTCTACACTGATATTGTAGTAAGCTCAAACCCAAGTTGTAACTCTACTTGTAAATAGTTGCAATATTGTCTTTTTTTCTCAAGGCAGGGTCTTGCTTTGTCACCCAGGTTAGAGTACAGTGGCACCATCATAGCTCACTGCAGTCCCGAGCTCCTGGGCTCAAGGGATCACCTCAGCCTCCCAAGTAACGGATTGATGGCAGGCACCACCACACCCAGCTAATTCTAAAATTTTTTTGCAGAGACAAGGTCTCACTGTGTTGCCCCAAGCCATCTGGAACTCTTAGGCTCAAGTGATCCTCTCCCAACTCAGCCTCCCAAAGTATTGGGATTACAGGTGTGAGCCACTGCTCCTGGCCAATATTGTCTTATAAATGACAGTAAGATTTAGATATGCAGAAAAAAATGAAAAAAGAATTTATTTTTAGTGAGCTATAGTAAGTTCAGAATTTCAACATGAAGGGCAAGTATTCAGCTTGACATTGGTAACATTAGAATCTAATCAAAATAGGATAACAGCAAAAGTTATTTCCTTCCCACCTATTTTTGCATAATGTCCTGACTGACCACCTGCAAGACTTTTACTATGCTTGAGATGCTGATACTAATTTACATTGTAGGCCTATTTTAGGTGAGTCATCCTGTGAAAAAACTGTGGCCTCAACTATCTGTAATCTTTTATGCCAAATAATATTGTTAAGTGTTTCTTGAAACATCTGACAAAGGTACTTTCTGCTCTGCCAGCCTAGTGCCAGCAAAAATATTTCTCCTTAATAACCCAAGGTAATGAGCATCTATATTTCTGAAAATCATAAAGTCCTGGGCAGGATGAGAAATCATTTCACATGTTCCTCGGGCTTAAAGTTTGAATTAACTATTGAGTGGCAGATAAAACTCTAGCCTGTTTGTAAAGATCTCCAGAGATGCTTATTCCAAAACTTCAGAGACTCATTGCTATTCAACAATTCTTTGTTTTCTTCAAACAGATTTCAAGGGTTGGGTTTATCCTCATTTCCTCCACGGCAAAGTGGAAGAGCTGGACACCGGCCTCACCCTTACTGCAAATACCTGACATTGACAAAGTGGTCTAAATGCATTTAATTTATCTCAAGTGTCAGGTGTTTTCCGTACATAGACACGCAATCGCCACCTGGTCAACCATCCCTAAAGCTTTATCTCTTACTGGAACAATTTTACACTGGCTGGAGCACTCTCTTTTCCTTGCTTCCCTGCAGAATTACCTCCCTCCCTCGCACACACACTAACAATTTTACCTTTCGATATTTAATTTGAGGTAAACTTCCATTTTCTGTATCAGAACTATCATTTTTAAATTATACTCATCATAGGCACCAACATTCAACTGTTTTTCCTCTAGAGATGGGAGATTTTCACATGAAAATCATGGTTTTTCCCTTTTATTCAAGTTGATGTTTTCAGTGATTAAAGGAAAACATTCAGGCTGTTTTTAGATCTGCTTACTAACTCAATCCTGAGCACCTGTCTGCAGAAATTCTGATCATGCCTCGGCAAAAAAACCAGTTACTCCAGTTTCTGCTCCAGTTGCTTGGGACTAGTGAACGTTGTAGCTGCTAAACTGTGAATGTCAATCAGAGATTTCTAATTCCTCTGAAAATAAAATTTCCCTCACAATTTAGGCTTCAAACAGCAACAATTACTGTTAGACTCTATTTTTTTTTTCTTTTTTTGAGATGGAATCTCACTCTGTTGCCCAGGCTGGAGTGCAGTGGTGCGATCTTACTAAAACCTCCACCTCCCTGGTTCAAGCTATTCTCCTGCCTCAGCCTCCTGAGTAGCTGGGATTACAGGCGCGCGCCACCACACCTGGGTTAATTTTTGTATTTTTAGCAGATGGAGTTTCGCCACCTTGCTCAGGCTGGTCTTCAACTCCTGGCCTCGTGATCCACCCACCTTGGCCTCCCAAAGTGCTGGGATTACAGCTGTGAGCCACTGCATTCAGCCCTGGACTCCTGATGTTTTCCTGTCTTCTTTATTGCTCCTCTCTCCTATTTTTTAGCTTCTTGATTAAATTCAAGTGTAGTTTCTTTAAAGACCTGTTCCTCCCATGCCAATTTTAATTAGTAGGGTGTGGTTCCCCAGGTGCACCCTGGCAGATTGAATATTTTTTCAGAGTGCTGAAGTGAAAACGGTTGAGTGGCTTTACTTTACATAATAACCCAGTAGCAAGTGAAGGTCTTATCAGTAACCAGCCCTGAGCCCTCCTGGCTCAGTCCACTAGCTTTAGTTTTTTCTCTTAGCTTTTACTTTTTTACCCTTTGATCTCTGTAGTTCTTCTCTGAACCCTCATTACCAAGTTAAACAGGTCTCATTCTTTTGAAGGGATTAATGCTATAGACGGCAGTAATGACAGAACAGAGAAAGTAACAATGTCTTGAGTGTAAAGGTTACTGACCAAGACCCCAGGGTAGTTGTCACTGCCCAATCAGGCCAGTGAGACTGACCCAAGGTGCTCAAGTTGTCGGTATCCCAAAGGCGTTATAAAGGAAAGGTGTTAAAATACATACCAGCACCATAATTTCATAACATCTAGTATTTCAGTTAATTGTTACATTACATATATTGTTTCATTTAATTTACTATCCCTAAGAACTCTGAGAAAGAGGTTATTACTATCTCCATTTAACAGATGAAAAAGCTAAGGCCCAGAGAGGAAGTGTTAAAAATCAGATTCCAGGCTTGCCTGACTTCAGAGTGCAAGCTTTTACACCAAATCATGCTGTTCTGCAAAATGCGGTGGGCTGAGAAAGGCTTCTCAGCCCATCAGGGTGCTTTGGGATCCCATTCAAATGGTTAAAATGGTATATGAAAAAAAGAAATGGTATATAGCCTGTGGCACAGACCATGAGGTGTGTTCACACTTAATAGAAAATTGTCCTCTATAAACGTTGAATTTTCTTCTTTAATGAGTAGTTCTGAGTCAACCAGTGAGATGTAAATGTTTTACAAATGTTCTGCAATGGCACATGAAACGTCGTAACTTTGCAGAAACCAGCAGCTTCTATTTCACTTTCCTTACTCCAGTTTAATACTGCTTGGAAGGGTGGGAAAAGGTGACTAGAAATATAAGAAGAAATAGAGAGGAAATGGATATGATACCAAAGATATAACATAGAATTATTTTTCTAAAATAGACTTTTGCACGAATGGGATTTCTAGGAGGCTAGATGCAAGTTAGTGGTAAGTTGTTCATGCAGTTTTAGAATCTGGGAATATTCGTGATTACTGTAGAAAGCTTTGGCTGCAATTTCTACATTAATGGGGTCTACAAGCATGCCATTTTCAGACTGATATTTGTCAGTGGCTCTGTACTGTCCGAGTTCACCCGTCTCTATTAAATCTGTGGACAGATGGTTCGTATTTTGAGTGTATGTAAGTTGTTTTATGTTAATGCTATAATTTATCGTTTCCGGTTTTCCATTTTGCCTTTTTTTCCCCGGCCCACTTTCCAATATACCAACATGATTTTGATACTAATTCTGTTTTCCACAATCAACTATCGATGCAGATTATCTGTAAATTAGTAAGTCTCTCAGTACCACCTAGCACTCACTCTTGTAAAACATTTATATTTCTCTGGTTGACTCAGAACTACTCATTCAAGAGAAAATTCAACACTTATAGAGGACAATTTTCTAGTAAGTGTGAACACACTTTATAGTCTGTGCCACACACTATATCATTTCTTTTTTTTTTTTCAAAAAAGTAGATTTTATAAAGATATAATCACCAAATATCATTTAATGTCTGTAAGAGTACTATTGATGCTGTGCTCTGCTGGTTTCATACTAAAAGCCAGAGTCCTTGGTAAAATAAGTATTTCCCCCTGAAACTCAGAAATTGCTATGTAAGATAATAATATATTGCACACAAACTTCTAATGATAAACATAAGAATTTGCTTGCTCGAAAAGGGGGGTTATTTTGAGGTAGGTACATTTTTCAAATATAGCCTGTAATTCATTTTCTGCTACTGAGAGTTTATGTTTGGCAGGGGGAGAGATGAAGTGATGAATTTATATTTTCACTAATGCATAATTTTAACAACTAAAGTTAGAGCATGTAAATTGCCCTTCATATTATTTGTATTAATGTTTGTGTACTCCAATAATTGTTCAATTATAATTAAATTATGCAGTGCTTCCATCAATTTAAAGATAAACAACAGAAAAGATTAAGTGCAGTGGGCAAATTTATTCAAGGCATAAGTTAAGAGTAAGAACAAAGGAAATCCAGAGTATGAAGGGAATTTTATTTGTTGAAATTTCTGTACATTTATTTTTATTTTTATTTCTTTTTAAGATGGAGTCTCGCTCTGTCACCCAGGCTGGAGTGCAGTGTGATTTGATCTCAACTCACTGCAATCTCCGCCCCTCAGGTTCAATCGATTCTCCTGCCTCAGCCTCCTGAGTAGCTGGGACTACGGGCGCCCGCCACCACGTCCAGCTAATTTTTGTAGTTTTAGTAGAGACTGAGTTTTGCCATGTTGGCCAGGCTAGTCTTGAACGCCTGCCCTCGGGTGACCCGCCCACCACTGCCTCCCTAAGTGCTGAGATTACAGGTGTGAGCCACCGTGCCCAGCTTAATTTCTGTACATTTAAAATGCAGCATTCGTAACATATAATTTTAACTGTATGTTATGAAAATTTATAAATACACAAGTAGAGACACATGTAATGAACCATGATATGTCTATCACTCAAGATCAGCAATTATTAATGTTTTCTCATGGTTACTTCATCCAACTTTTTCTTCTTATCTCTGAGAGATTTGTGGTTATTTAATAATTTTTCATGTCATTTTACCCTTAGTTCTCTAAAAAACTGGCATTTTCTTACATACTCATAACATCAGCAAAAATGTAATGATTTCTAAATGTAATGTAAAACCCAGTCCATACCGCAAATTTCCCCAATTATCTCATAAATGTCTTTTTATACTTGGTTTGTTCAAATCAGGATCCAAATAATTTCCAGTTATCGCATTTAATAGTTATGTCTCTTAAATCCTTTCTTCTCTTCATATTTTCATTCATTCTTCTTTTTTTTTTTTTTTTTTTTTTTTTTTTTGAGACAAAGTCTCACTCTGTTGCCCAGGCTGGAGTGCAGTGGTGCAATCTCAGCTCACTGCAACCTCTGCCTCCTGGGTTTACATGATTCTCCTGCCTCAGCCGCCCAAGTAGCTGGGATTATAGGAACACACCACCATGCCCGGCTAAGTTTTGTATTTTTCCTAGAGATGGGGTTTCACCACGTTGGCCAGGCTGGTCTTGAATTCCCGGCCTCAATTGATCTGCCCACCTCAGCTTCCCAAAATTGTAGGATTACAGATGTGAATCACCACACCCGGCCTGTTTATTGGTTTAAAAAAAAAAAACCCTGGCCAGGCGGGGTGGCTCACGCCTGTAATCCCAGCACTTTGGGAGTCCGAGATGGGCGGATCATGAGGTCAAGAGATCGAGACCATCCTGGCCAACAAGGTGAAACCCCGACTCTACTAAAAATACAAAAATTAGCCGGGCGTGGTGGCATGTGCCTGTGGTCCCAGCTACTTGGGAGGCTGAGGCGGAAGAATCACTTGCACCCAGAAGGCGGAGGTTGCAGTGAACCGAGATTGTGGCCACTGCACTCCAGCCTGGCGACAGAGCAAGACGCGGTCTCAAAATAAAAAAATAAAATAAATAAATAATTAAAACGAATAAAGTAAAAATAAACCTTTTCTATATGTTTTTACTTTTTAAAAATAACGCATGAGTTTTTATAAGTGTAATGTGCTTGAATAAAGCACATTTTTCCTCTTAGACCTCCAATTTCTCATTTTGGACAGTGGAAGAGTCTTTTCAAGCTGGCCGCATGTCCTTCTAATATAACCAAACTAATCTTAAAGAGTTCCCTTGTTTCTAGTGTGCGCACACAAACACACACACACACACACACACACACACACACACAATCCATGTTGTTCATTTCCTATTTCAGGTTTCAAATCCATGTTTTTCCAAGCACCTTGTTGGTATTTCCAATGGACCACAATTTTGATACTAGATGTCCTCAATGCTTCTGGGTTATTAATTTTTTTTTTTTTTTTTTTGAGACGGAGTTTCGCTCTTGTTACGCAGGCTGGAGTGCAATGGCGCTATCTCGGCTCACCGGAACCTCCGCCTCCTAGGTTCAAGCAATTCTCCTGTCTCAGCCTCCCAAGTAGCTGGGACTACAGGCATGCGTCACCATGCCCAGCTAATTTTTGTATTTTTAGTAGAGACGGGGTTTCACCATGTTGACCAGGATGGTCTCGATCTCTTGACCTCGTGATCCACCCTCCTCGGCCTCCCAATGTGCTGGGATTATAGGCGTGAGCCACCGCGCCCAGCCTATTAATGTTTTTAAGTCTTCTCAGTGTACCAAAGTAGGAAATAGGTATTTTTTAAATTGTGGCAAAATACACATAATAAAATTTATCAACTTAACCATTTTTAAGTATACAATTCAGTACTGTTAAGTACATTCACGTTGTACAACCAATCTCCAGGATGCTTTGCATGTTGCAAAGCTCTAAACCCATCAAATGACGTTATCCCAGTCCCTCCACCCATGGCAATCACACTTCCGTTTTCTGCCTCTATGAATGTTCTACTGTAGGTACCTCATATGAATGGAATTATATGGTGTTTGTCTTTTTTTGTGTGTGACTGGCTGCCTTATTTCACTTAGCATAATGTCCTCAGGTTCATGCATGTTGTAGCACGTGTCAGAATTTCATTCCTTTTTAAGACTGAATAATATTCCATTGAATGTGTGTGCCACATTTATCCATTCATCCATCCATGGACACTTGGGTTGCTTCCACCCTTTGGCTGCTGTGTATAATGCTGCTATGAACGTGGGTGAACAAATACCTCTTAGAGATCCAGCTTTCAATTTATTTATGTATATATCAGAAGTGGAATTGCTGGATCATATGGTAATTCTAGTTTCAATTATTTGAGGGACCACCATACTGTTTTCAATAGCAGTTGAGCCATTATACACTCCCACCAACAGGGCACAAGGGTTCTCATTTCTCCACATCCTCACTAATGCTGGTTATTTTCTGGGATTTTGTTTTGTTTTAATAACAGCCATCCTTATGGGTGTGAGATGGTATCTCACTGTGTTTTCAATTTGCATTTCTCTAATGATTCGTGATGTTGAAAACTTTTTCATGTGCTTCTTGGCCATTTGATTATCTTCTTTGGAGAAATGTTTGTTCAAGTTCTTTGCCCATTTTAAAATTTGGTTGTTAGTTTTTTTGTTGTTGAGTTCTAGATCTTTGTATTTTCTGGACATCACACCCTTATCAAATGTATAATTTGCAAGTATTTTCTCCTATTCTGTATGTTGCACTTTCACTATGATAATTATTTCTTTTCAGTGTACGGAACTTTTAAATTTTTATGAAGTTTAGGCCAGGAATGGTGGCTCATGCCTGTAATCCCAGCACTTAGGGAGTTAGAGGTGGGCGGATCACTTGAGGTCAGGAGTTTGAGACTAGCCTGGCCGATATGGTGAAACTCCATTGCTACTAAAAATACAAAAGTTAGCTGGGTGTGAGTAATCCCAGCTACTCTGGAGGCTGAGGCAGGAGAATTGCTTGAACCTTGGAGCCAGAGATTGCAGTGAGCCAAGATTGCACCATTGCACTCTAGCCTGGGTGATGAGAGAGACTCTTATCTCAAAAAAAAAAAAATGTATAAAGTCTAATTTGTCTATTTTTCTTTTGCTGCCTGTTTTTTGTTTTTGGTGTCATGTCTAGGAATCCTTGCCAAATCCAATGACATAACACTTTCCCCCTGTTGTTTTCTAAGAATTTTATAGTTTCTGGTTTTAACTTTAGGTCTTTGATCTGTTTTGAGTTGATGTTATACATGATGTTAGGCAAGGATTCAACATCATTCTTTTGCAGGTGAATATCCAGTTTTCCCAGCACCATTTGTTGAAGGGACTAAAATGTCTTGGCACCCTTGTTGAAAACCATTGGACATGTGAAGGTTTATTTTTAAATTCATTATTTTGTTCTATTGATTTATGTATCTATATATCTATCTTTTTCTGCCACTATCACACTGTTTTAATTACTATAGCTTTATAATAAGTTTTGAAATCAGAAAGTGTTTTTTCTTTTTCAAGATTGTTTTGACTATTCAGGGTCCCTTGAGATTCATAATGAGTTGTAGAATAAATTTTTATATTTCTGCAAAAATGACATTGGAATTTTGATAGGGATTGTACTGAATCGGTAGATCACTGTAATACTGACATCTTAACATTAAGTCTTTCCATCCATCAGGATATCTTTTCCTTGTCTTCCTTAATTTCTTTCAGTGATGTTTCATAGTTTTCAGTGTACAGGTTTTTGACCTTTTTGGCCTATTTTATTTTTGATGCTATTGTAAATGGAATTGATTTCTTAATTTCCTTTTGGGATTGTTTATTATTAGTATATAGAAACACAACTGATTTTTGTATGTGTTGATTTTGTATCTCGCAACTTTGCTGAACTCATTTATTAGTTCTAACAGCTTGTATATGTGTGTATGTGTAATGTTTAGGGTTTCCTACATATAAGTCATGTTGTCTTCCAGCAGACATAATTTTACTTTTTCCTTTCCAGTTTTCATGCCATTTATTTTTTATTCTTGCCTAATTGCTTTGTCTAGGAATTCTAGTACCATGTTGAATAAAATTGGTGACAGTGGGCATCCTTGTCTTGCTCTTGATCTTAGAAGAAAAGCTTTTAGTCTTTTACCATTGAGTATGATGTTAACTGTGGGTTTTTCATATATGGATTGAGTAACAGGAGTTGTACAGAGGTAATGGTCAAGCTGAGATCTGATTGAGAAGTAGACATGTAAAGTGCATTTCAGACAGAGGGAATGGCAAGGACAGAAACTCCAGGAAAGGAATACATTTAATGAGGTTAGGAAAAGAAAGAAGGTCAGTGTTGTGATTAATATATAGTAGGCAAGGAGGAGATTTTTTTATATGAGGTCAAAGAAGAGAGGTGGTGATTTTGTTTTAAATGCAAAGAAGACAACATAATGGTATATACAAAGCACAATGTTAGGCATACAAACACAAGATATGGCCATTGCCCTTAGGAAAGATAGAATTTTTAAAGTCTCTAATAAAAAAATAGGTAATTGACAAATTTTGGAATGACAATTGAAAAACCTTAGCCATGCCTGTGTGCAATGATATATAACTCTGATAATGTCATAGCATCCTTTCCACGTATATATATATGTGTGTATATATATGTGTGTGTGTATATATATATATATGTGTATATATATATATGTGTGTATGTATGTGTGTGTGTATATATATATATATATATATAGTTGGTGAAGGATCAAGGGGGCCTAATAGCACTCCCGTACAACTCAGTTCTGTATCAATTAAGAGACAGACAAGGAGTAACACAGAGATGAAAACACATTATTACTATTGAAAATATCAATATTGGAGAGCATGGCTCACATCTGCAGACATATTGACTTCTTATTCTTTAAAAACAATTTTTGGCCAGGCATGGTGGCTCACGCCTGTAATCCCTAGCCCTTTGGGAGGCTGATGCGAGTGGATCACTTGAGGTCAGGAGTTCAAGACCAGCTTGGCCAACATGGTGAAACCCCGTCTCTACTAAAAATATAAAAATTAGCCGGACATGGTGGTAGGTGCCTGTAATCCCAGCTACTTGTGAGACTGAGGCAGGAGAATCACTTGAACCCAGGAGGCGGAGGTTGCAGTGAGTCAAGATCATGCCACTGAACTCCAGCCTGGGTAACAGAGAGAGACTCCATCTCAAAAAATAAAAAAAAAACAAAATACAGTTTTTTTTCTTTAGCGATAGGATCTTATTCTGTCATCCAGACTGAAGTGCAGTGATGCATCACAGCCTTGAACTACTGGGGAAAGTGATCCCCCCATTTCAGCCTCCCTCATAGCTGGGGTTACAGGCACAAGCCACTGTGCCTGGTTTGACTTCTTATTCTTGAAACACTGGAATTACAGACTTGCTTGCCTAGTCACAGTGGAGCTGGAACAGGGCAGATACTGTCTCTGGAAAATTATACAAGAGATTGGAGACAGCTAAATGAAGAGAATAAACTCCAGTCTCTGGAGCCAGACTGACTGGGTTCCAATTTTGGTTCTGTAACTTACCAGTTATGCAATTAAACATCTCTTGTCTCAGTTCCCTTGCTTATAAAATGTGGATACAATTTTTTTTTTTTTTGAGACAAAGTCTTAGTCACCCAGGCTGGAGTGCAATGGCGCAATGTCGTCTTACTGCAACCTTCGCCTACTTGGTTCAAGTGATTATCGTGTCTCGCCCTCCTAAGTAGCTGGGACTACAGGCACAAGCCACCAAGTTTGGCTAATTTCTTGTATTCTTAGTAGAGACAGGGTTTTGCCACGTTGACCAGGCTGGTCTCGAACTCCTGAACTCAGGTGATCCACCTGCCTTGGCCTCCCAAAGTGCTGGGATTATAGGCATGAGCCACCGTGCCCAGACAAATGTGGATACTATTAAAAATACTTTGTTGACCAGCCTGGCCAACATGGTGAAAACCTGTCTCTACTAAAAATACAAAAAAAAAAAAAAAAAAAAAAAAAAAAAGGCGCGCACAGTGGTGGGCACCTGTAATTCCAGCTATTCAGGAGGCTGAGGCAAGAAAGAATGGCTTGAACCCAGGAAGTGGAGGTTGCAGTGAGCCGAGATCGCGCCATTGCACTCCAGCCTGAGCGACAAGAGCAAGACTGCGTCAAAAAAAAAAAAAAAGAAAACTTCACATAAGGGATTATATACTACAATGCATTGTGCATCTTGTTAGACTCGTCTAACTCATTTTTATTTAAAACAGATGATTATTCTATTCCTTAGATGTATTTGGATTTATTTAATCAGAGGACAATTGTTTAGATCTAAGAATGCAGTTCCATCTATCCTGTGAGCTAGATATCACACATCAACAACATTTACTGGTGAAATTTCAAATGAAATGCTTCCTTTTCACAAGCCAGTGGTCTGACTAGAAGAGAAAAATAGTGTAGTTGACATTTGGCATGTGGAAGCCACTGGAAAATTATAGATAATGAAGGATGTATTTTTATCATAAAAGGAGAAGAGTAATTAAGGACTTAAGTGTAAACTTAGCTAAATGAAGAAAAGAGTCGGGAATACAAAAATATTAAAGAGCTAAACCATCAAAACTTTTCAGATTATTTCATTCTAGTGCAGTAAGATAACACAAAATGCAAAATTCTTTCAACTTGAAACGTTACCCAACAGACAGCCATAAGCAGTTCTAAATAGGGAATTCTTGTGATCAGAGGCAGCAGCCTGACATCAGCCAACAACAATGCAGAAATCTTAAAGTAGAAGCGTCACAGAACTTGTTCTTCCCAATGCTGCATGGCAAATATTATTAGAAAATATACTCAACATTTATTTATTTTTATTCTCAATCTAAGTAAAAATTTACAACAGTTTTAGTTAGAGTGATTTTTAGATATGAGTTGAAGTCATTTAAGTCCTAATACATAAATTGGAATTTGAAATAAAAAGTTCGTTTCTCTTTGAAGGTTTATCTTACCTTGAAAAGTAAACGTAAACAGCACACTCTAGTTGTACGGTTTGATCACGAAAGAGTCTGCTTTTTCTGTTCTAACTCTTGCGTTTGCAGTGAAAATCATGTTGTAAGAAAATACTTGGAAGTACTATCTGATATTTTAAATATTGTTTAAGACTAATCAATATACGACTCACAGGTCCAGGGCAACCACAAAGACATTTGTTTAGGCATTTAGTCTATAAAAGAACTAACTGTGTAAGTGCTTAAAATAGTTATTCTTAATGTTCTGTGGTTAAGATCCCATTCAAGCCACAACAATGTAGATATATATGTAAAAGTAAAATTCTATCTAGAATTTTAGGGGTTTCATGGTATCCCGTTCATAGCCATGAGGCAAGAGAACTCTATTTAAGACAATATGTTGTGGAAATTAATTTGTGTGTTGTTGGGGAGGGAGGCAGGAGGGAGGTGCAGGGGAGGTGTTCTTACCCCAAATGTCTTTTTTTTAATGAAAGCTATCTTTCCTACTTTGTAATGAATCTGGCCTGAAATTGAGCTGTTCCTCACTTAAAATTACAAATGCTAACTTTTCTCAAGATGCCCCAAAGCAGTTAAATGAGGAAACAAACAGTATTTTTTATAGTTACTGGCTGTAATGCATTGGCAACACAATCATTTCCTGTGGAGAGTGACCCTGGTTCCTAAAAATAACTCCAGTGCTATTCAATTGCTTATATTAGGCATTTTTTTAAATGCGTATGTGGGAAGGCACATTCCCTTCCACAGCTGAAGAAACTCAGTGTTTGAAAAGAGCTGCCTAAAACACTGTTCCTTGTAGGCTGTTAAAAATGTTCAGCATCCGAATGCTGGTAAGGAATGCTCACACCCATTGGAGGCAATGCTGTGTGGACTAGCAAAGGAAAAGATGGGGTCGCTATATATGGAGAACAGGAAGCAGAACCAGCTGAGAAAGCCTTACTCATCTGTGACCCTTATTCAAAAGCCATAGTCTAGCCTCTGTTAGCTACCTAGAAAAGGAAAAGATTGAATGGCTAGCCTAAGCTTTAAGGGACACATTGCAAATCAGGTCAGACTGCTGTGCCATTTTCCACCTTACTTTCAAATAAGCGAAGAAATGAAGCCTCAGCAGAGCCTGTCGATACAGTGACACATGCCACACCTAGTCAGTTGCTGGTTGCCTGATAGCAAACTTAATTTTTTACAGTTCCTCTGGCAATGCTCTGTTATGAGCACTGAGGAGTGTTCACTAAACTGGAGCCCTCAAGCAAAAAAAAAAAGTTGCAAATTCAATACACTTCCAGTTTCTCTGCATTATATGACTATTTGCATGTTATTTATACAGTTGGAGACTGAAAAAGGAGGAACTGGCAGGACTGTCTCACCCCTTCTTGTTTTTCAAAATGTCAATAATTCCTAGGGCTGCTTTACACCAATACACACAGATTCACACATTTTTAGATATGGGTCTCACTGTGTTGCCCAGGCTGGACTATGGTGGCATGATCATAGCTCCTGAACTCAAGTGATCCTCCCTCCTCAGCCTCCTAAGTAGCCGGGACTACATACATGCACCACCACACCTGGCTAATTTTATTCTTTATTTTTAAGTTGGGGCCGGTCGTGGGGGTGGGGGGTCTTACTACATTGCTCAGTCTGGTCTTGAACTTCTGGTCTCCAGCAGTCTTCCCGCCTCAGCCTCCTGAGTAGCAGATTCACATTTTAAAAGAGTGATATTAGTTTCTCAGGTAAAGGAATGGAGTTATTAATGATTCAGAAGCACTTCTATGTTAGCATTGTAGGATGTTATCAAAGACCTCTATTCCTTCCACCCCTATCCCTTTTTCTTTTTTTAATGTTTAAAGAAGGAGTTACATTCAAAGTAACTGGAAGTGACAGATGAGAGAAATCTATCTAGGTTAGTCCATAGAAACAGTCCTTAGGAAAGTAGCTGAAGATTACTTTTCTAAGGACTGTTCAATCCATTTGCTCCAAAGCCATCACATACATTTATTACACAATGATATTTAACATCCAAGTCCCAATGATCAGCCAGGGTACTGTCAAGATTTTTTTCTTAATAAAATCTCCCAGTAGGGCATTTTCTTCAGACAGCAACTGCCTAAATCTTCATACTCACCCCCACGCTGCAACTCACATTTTTCCTTTACTATTATCAATGTTGAAATTAGTTTTCACCTATAAACCTGGAACCTGATTTGCAATATATCCTTATGAATTCTCTTTGAATTTCTAAAATTATTCTTATTATTCCTCATTGTCTGGACACTCTTATAGAATGATTATATAATTTATCATCTATACTAGAACATACTTTCGAGAGTAAAAAGAGGTGGTAATTAATGATACCGAACGAATACAAACACAAACTAAAACAAACTTTGGCATCCAGTAACATCTTCCTTGCTAAGCAACTTTGATGAATAAAGATGCATTCTGAAGAGCATGTAGTAGCGTCACTAGTGACAAAACTAAAGGAAACACCAACTTTAATTATTTGTTATAATATGACTTAAGAGATAGAAGAAGGCAATTGATAATAATTGGGAGACAGTGTAGGTAAGGAATGGATTTGTCTTGAATTCAACGTACTAATGATGTTCTATTAGGTTCTTGTGTGCAGCCATCTGGTCGACCTCAGACATGGAAAGGTGAGAACTATCTGGTCAACCTTACACATGGGAAGGCAAGAGACATCTAGTAGACCTTGCACCAACCTAATATGATATGATCTAGCAATGTGGCTTGCACTATTGCTACTTACCAGGATTTCCTGTTTAGCACGTATGCTGACCAACCTTTGCTTAGAGTATTTCATAGTTAACTCATTGTCCACCCATTATTCGTATCAAACCACAAGTAGACTCATACTCTTGACCAATCGCTGCTTTTCTTAGAGAACGAAATTTCTTTTTCCTCAAAATTCATGACTTCTGTACACAAATTGCTACCTCACATGTCAGTTTAGTCAGGTACCCTAGCTTGGCCCCAGGAGAGCAAAAGGACCCATTCATTCATTTATCAGATATTATCTGAGCCCCTACTTTGTGTCCTTGCAACAGTGCTTGACAGTGGTGTTAAAAAGATCAGTAAATTGCCCTTGAGGAACTAATCAGAGTTGTGCATATGTGAACCTCATAATGTTCTTGCAGCAAAGATTAGCCAGTGCCTCCTCTAGTCACACACAGGTGAAACAATTCTTGGAAATGTAGTACAAATCAGGCATGGACCAATTATGCTTTTGAACTATACAGTTTTCTGTGCTGAGACTGGGCCAATTCTGATGAATTCTGAACAATGGTAAAACCGATACCTTTAAAAATTCAAGAATGTTGAGTTCTAATGGCAGTTTGACCATTGATATATTAATATAGGAACATCATTTAGTCTCTTAAGCTTGAACATCCATTAAGTGGGAAAAATAGTGCTCATTTTCTAGAGGTCTTCAGAGCTTGGCTAACCAATAGATTTTGCTGTTACGTAATGTGCAAATTTTCTAGAAAGATGTTATTGCTTCATTTTCTCTTATATTTTAGATTGGCAGCAGCCAAATGGGTGTCCCAGCCCCTAATCTCCTACAAGAGAAACACTACTTCTCAGTTTAATAAATCTGGTAATTTTTGAGCTCTTTTCCTAAGAGGGTGCTGCAGCTCACCAAGTAAAGCCCACAACACTTTCCGCTACCAGGATAGCAGCTTGCCAGCAGCATATACTGAATTACGGAGTTTCAGTATGATGTTGGCTGGTACGGACTTCAATCATCGAATCGACATGTGCCCAGCCATTCTCATAATGAATGTTTCCTTCTGTTTCAAACGTTCTGTTTCCAGCCCCCATCGCCAAGTGTTTAAAAAAAAAAAAAAGTGAGGAGAAACAGAAACTGTACTCCTCAGGATGAAACTTTTCCTTCTCATCCCTGTTCCCCATAAATGGACTTCCAGATAAACCCATCAAAAGCAGCCCCCAACTCACCAGCTTTTCTAAAACGTTCCCCATCCCCAGCCTTCGTGGCACCCATGGGCTTTCCCAAGTCTTCACCTTTCTCTTAGAGACACGCAAGCACATTCTCACCCCAGGAAAGCAGTCCTGGCTTACTTAGCCAGTTCCCTTCCAGAAGGACCACGCTGTTTTTGGCCCCATGGAGCCCTGCAGGGTCGGGGGCTCAGGTCCTGATTTGCCTTGGGACTGAAGGGGGGCTTCCTGGGTGCAGGATCTCACAGGCTCAAAACGAGACATCAGTGGACAAACGGGAAGGGAGGTCGGACGCGCGGCTCCAAGGAAGCGGAACCAAAGAACACGGGCCCAGGAGGCGACGCCAGGAACTCGCGGGGCTCTAGGGCGCACCCGACCCCTCCCGCCCTTCGCAGAGGAGGAAACTGAGGCGCGGGACGGCCTCTGCGGAGTCTCTGCCCCGCCCTCCACGGCCTCCCGCAAGGCGCGCTCCCGCGCGGGCCGCTTCCTTTGTCCCGGCAGCGCTTCCTGCCTCCTCCTCGCCCCGGGCCCGGCTGACGCGGCGGGAGAGGAATGCGTTTCCGGAGGGAGCGGGCGGCGGCTGCGGCCTCGGGAGCGGGATCCGACGCGCAGAGGAGGCGGGGCCGCGGCTGGTTTCCTGCCGGGGGGCGGCTCAGGGCCGCCGAGTCCCCTCCTCCCGCCCCTGAGGGGGAGGAGCCGCCGCCGCCCGCCGCGCCCGTGACCTGGGAGGCCCCGCCAGCCCGCGGGAGAGGCCGAGCGGGAGCCGCGGAGCAGCAGGCCCGAACCCACCGCGCCCGGGCCCGGACGCCGCGCGGAGAAGGTAGGCGCCGGGGGCCTCGGGCGTGGGGTCGCGGGCCGCGGCCTCAGGGCTCCGGTGCGCGGCCGCCTTTCGGGCCGCCTGCTGGGCCGCGCCGGGACCTTTGTGCTGGGCGTGGGGGCGGGGGCGGCCGCCGGCGGGTGGGGGCGGGGGCGGGATTCCAGGCTCGCCCGGGAGGAAGTCCGCGCGCTGCCGCCCGCCTGGCTCTTCCAGCCGCCTGGAGTCGCGGGCGCTGGCAGTCCCCGGGCGCGGAGCCCCCCGGCCGCCTTCCGAGCGCGAGGGTCGCTGGCTTGGGCGCTGTCACGTCGGGGCTGCGGGGGAGCGGGCCGAGCGGCCCCTGACACCTGCGGTCTCCTGCCGGGCTGGGTGAGCGCAGCGGGGAGCCGGCGAGGTCTCCCGGGGCTCGGCGCGTCCCTGGACGGGTCCTGTGCTTTTGTCTCCCGCTCCCTCGCTGGTGCTGTCCTTGGAGCAGCGTCGAGCCGGTCGTCCGCGCCCGCGGCGGGGACTGGTCTGGTCTCCTCCCGCTGCCAGGAGGCAGCCCTGGGGCCAGCGCCGCGGGCGAGGGAGGCGGGAGCCGGGTCAGTGGCCTCGCAGAGCTGCTGGGGACCAGGGGCGCGGTGGCGGCAGTGCCGTTCACCTCCCAGTGTTTATAAACGCGAATGCCGGGCAGTCAGAGTCGCCAGCCCCTGCCGGGCACCCGGGACCAGGACGCAGGGCCACGGTCACCCCGCGCTCAGACCCCGTCCGCGAGCCTGAGAGCCCGGCCTGTGTCTAGTATCATTTTACCGCGTGTCATTTCTTAGGCTTCGTCAATTGGATTTATGAGACTCCTACTCTAAGCAGCTTTTATTTCATCAAATTCGTGGTTTTGAGTCAAAAACTTTGCACTCATTTGTATGATTAGTAACTTGCACTGTCTAAGGTTCCGTTTCCTTGTCTGTGAAATAGGAACAATAATATCTACACTAATAATTCATTTTTGTAATAATGACAGTGAGGGTCAAGTTTAGCTCTAGGGATTTTACATGTATTATCTCATTTAATTCTGGAACCGCTCTAATGAGATCGGTACTGTTTATATTCCCATTTTTACAGGGAGTAGAAGTAAGTTGCCTGTGGTCATCAGGAGCTCCTGGAGAAGGCATGGGGTCTAGCTCCAGAGCCCACGTTTAAACCACAAGTAACCTTCCTAACGATAGTCTAGTTGTGAAAATCAATTGCAAAATGTAAAACACGTAGAGTAGATGCTCAATGAATATTGACTCCTTTTCAGCTCTTCTTTTATAGTAAACAGATGTTAAAAATATCTCGGAAGGTAATTGGTAACATCATTAGTAATTTCTTTGGGCCACCATGCCGCATGGATAACTTAGGTGGGGAGGATTACTAGGTTATTTTGTTTTGTTTTGAGACAGGGTCTGTGTCGCCCAGGCTGGAGTGCAGAGGTGCCATTACAGCTCACCCGCAGCCTCAACCTCCCAGGCTTAGGTTAATTCTCCCACCTCAGCCTCCTGAGTAGCTGGGACTGCAGGCGCCTGCCACCCTTTTTTTAAATTTTTTGTAGAGACAGGATCTCACTGTGCAGCCCAAACTCAAGCAGTCCTCTCTCCTCCAGCTCCCAAAGTGCTGGGATTACAGGTGTGAGTCCCTGAGCCTGGCTCTTCTGTTCTTATTTTTTTTATTGTAGTTTTGATGGTACAAAAATAACATGCTAGAGGAATTTAGGTTAGACATCTTTCTTAAACCACGTATGCCCTTAAAAATACGCTATGTAATAGACCACTTTCAGAAATGATTAAGAACTTTAGTTGGCAGTTACCTGTTCATTGTGGACACCAAGGCCCGGAGGGGTCGGGACTCAGAGTCTCACTGTAATTCTCATGTTTTTAAATAATGTTGGCTCATTGATTAATAGAACATAAATGATTGAAGATGGTGAAGTGTTAAATAAAAAACAGATTGGTGTTTTCATACAGGCATTTGGGGAGAAAGCCATTTTACTTATCCAAAAATTGAGTATGAAGGTGGAAGATGTTATTAGAATGCTGGTTAAAAGGACAAAGAATGTGGTTTATACTTTAGTTCTGTAAACAGAAAGCAAATAGACTGTTTAAGGCATCTGTGTTGACTTCAGACCTAGACCTACAATTTTAAGTGTTTGTGACTTTTTTAACGATGTGAAGGTCTATATTAAAGTTATTTTTTGATACCCTCAACATTCTCTACATGAAAAGTATGGAATCAACAATTCTGAAAGTCACTGGATTTAGTAATTTTGACAATTAGGCAGCTTTCTTCTTAGCTTTCTGGTCAGTATAATTTCAATCAGCCCCAAATTACCATTACGAATGAAAATGTAATTCTACATTGGTGTTCACTTCCTAACTCTGGGAGTGACATTGGGGACATCTGGTCACATTTTGTGGTCACACAACGTGGTGCCAGTTTTCCTAAGAGTGCTTGCCACTGATTGTAATGTCTTTGTTGTTTGGCTTCTTGTTAAGTAAGTTGTGGCTTATAGCAGAGAGTAGTATAGTGTTCTATCTGAAAAAATATTAATATTCTGTAGGTGCCCTGGTTTGCTCTTAACTATGTTGCTAGTGTGATAAGCTGAAACATCTTGTAACTGGTAAACGTTTCAGAGAACTTCTGAGTTCCGAGGATGTAACTTTCTGAATATGAACAAGCTGCATATATCTGAAAGGATTCATTTGGACTTCTGTTAGATTTTAGCAGATTTCCTCACTCTGCGAGAGAATTAGGATCTGTTTGGTTGTGCGGGGACTCCTAGAGGATTATGTCGGGTAAACATGTAAACATCTGTATTGTATTAGTGTTTACTCTGACTTGGTTTTAGATTCTGAGAGCTTGGCTGGTTGTTTTTTCAGAGGTGGGAGGTATGGAGTAGAGAGGTTAAGATACAGAAAGGTACATTCATCTTCTGGATCCCGAAAATTATGGTAGGGCTGTCTGTAGCTGTGGAAAACTGAAAGAATATTATGGTATGTACCCAGGTTAAAGGGGGTACAGTCCTTAAAAGTCAGAATATTAACAGCCTTCAAATACGTCTGTCAGTAGGTGAAAGAAATGTTTCTTTCAGGAGCTGTGTACAAAAGGAGCCAAACTATACTTTGTAAATTTGTTATTGTTTTAAAAGTGGCTGTGAGTTTTTAGAGGTCAGCTAACTTTAAACTTGCTGTTTGGTTTGTGGCTTTAGAAGATAGAGTTAACTATATTTAGCAATATGTTTAAGCATGTGCATATCACCTCATGAAATGTATGTATGAGAAAAGCTGCTTCAGATACAGATACATAAGTATGTAAACACATATATACACATGCATATATATGTATATATTTCTTATAGGACCAGTCTCATTACATACAATTTCAAAGCGCAGGTTTCTAATTCCCAGGGATGCGTAAAAAGACTCACTGAAGTATAGGAAGAAAAACTTAGGTCTACTATTATGTTTGTTAATCTCATCACTTTAAAGTTTAAAATTTCAATTATGATTTATATCTTACTATATTGCTGTAGAAGTACATGCATTCGAATTTTTAAATTGTGTATATGTTGGGTACATGTATGCTGAGAATTTTTTTAGTGATAAAGGTGAATGGTCAGAAAGCTTTGCAGATCCCTAGTATGGAGGATGATTTGGGTGGGAGTTTAAGAACTACTGTATTTAGGAGAGAGAATTGACAAGACTTGATAAGAGAAATGAAAGAAACCCACTGTGACCCTGGTTTCTGGCTAGGAGGTGCTGTTCACTGAGGTGAGAGGGTGACTAAGCTGGGGGTGCTGGTTGGCTAAAGGGAGGGGAAATGATGACCTTATGAGGCCGAGTTTATTTTAAGGTGACCATGGGACATAGGTGGAGATGTCTAAAGTGCAATTGAATATACATATTGAGAGCTAAAAAAAAAAAAAAGTGTGATTGGGAAATTTCAATTTGGGAATTCTTAAGTCTGTTAAATGCTGATTGAAGCTATAGGCTGTGCATGCAAACACCAAAGGAGGGTGTGGAGTGAAAAACAGGCTGAGAGAGGACCTGGGAACACTTAACAGTCAAGGGTGGGTAGAGGAAGAGGACTCCAGAAAAGCATTTACCTTCCCCAGTTTCTCCTCTGAACTTCTAATGCCTTTGAGTGATATTTTTGTGAAAGACATAGGTATTTCTGGGGTTTTCCAGTGATTGGTGTGTTTGTGGTAAGTTATTTTCAGATGCCTGATGAAAGAAGCAGTTTGATGTAGTAAAGGCTTCTTGATTGGGAGGCAGGAAACCTGGGTGTCAGTGCAGGCTCTGCCACTGAATTTTTGTGTGACCTTTGAGTACTGTACTTCCAGGGCGTTGGTTTTGACATCTACCCTGTAAAGCAGTCTGCATGTTCCCTCATTCTCTTGTTCCAAGAGTTGGAGGATAGCTGCTGCCTGGTGTAAGTACTGGAGAGTGCAGTTCTCTCTCTCCATGAGCAACCTTTTTTTTTTGGTATCACCAGAGAGAGTAGGCGCTCTGCCACTGTGCCACTTACTCCTTTAAGGATACCTGCCAATGCTGACCATCAGCATCTGTCACTTTCAGCTCTGCATCAGGATGTAGCTCAGCTGTACATTACATTTTATTCTGTCAGTTACATTGGGTACCAGTAACCTGAAAAATGTGTTACTCACTGGGCATGAATCAAGAAGTTGGCGTGCTCTTTGATGTTGAGTGTATTGTCTAGTTGGGACAAGTTGTGTTCAGTTCAGGAAAACGTAAATACCAAAGAGTGTTGTATACAATGTACTGCACCAGATAATATCCCCTAACAGTATTTGAGAAAAATATCAGCATTAGCTTGTGTGGTTTTAGAATACGTTATGTAGGAGATGAAGCCTGATCTTGGAATGGTATGAGCAAAGGTTGAATGACAGATGGGTGCCACATTCAAGGGACAGCATAGGAAGAATCCAGTCTAATTTTGCAGATAGTACTTGGCCGCATAATATCATATATATCAGAAGATTATATGAAGGCTATATCAAATGAAGGCCTGGATTCTTGCCCTCCAACACTAGCCTAATGAGAGACACAGAAGTTTGAATAGAAATAACCCTGTATTATTGAGCATCACTGAAGGTTTGTCATTTGCCCTGCTGGGCACTCTCAAGGCTATTTTGGAACCACAGAGGAGGAGTTAATTAAGTTGATTGTGGTTGGTGAGAAGATGAAGAGGCAATAAAGCAAAAAGGTAGAAGAAAAACAGCATTTTGTTTTGTGTAGAGAGTATAATTTCAGTGGAGTGATGAGGAAAATATTTACATGCAAAATTAGGTATGTTCCATTTGTATGAAGTATGGAAATCACATTTTCCTGTATAAATGTTTATTGAATGAATATGTAAATATCTGAAGCTTTCATAATCTATGAAATTAGGAATAGTAGATTATTCGTTCTTCCTCTGTATACAGTATTTTATGGTTTATGTATGATTTTCTTCATATTATGATTTCAGTGCTTCTTAAAGGGGTGGTCTGGGGTCATATTTGATTATTGGAGGAGGAAATTGGAGTTTGAAAAAGCACATTTAGTAGTATAACAGGAAACTGTAACAAAAAAGTACAATAGGGAATAAGGTTTATGCTTATTAAAGAAGCATGGATTTAAAAGGTTGAGAAACATTTATTAAAGAGTCACAAGTCACTGGGGTTCTTGTTTTAGAAGGCCATGATTAGTTAATGAGTTGGAGAACAAAAAGCAAATTTAGTAATCAAGTAAATTATGAGCTGTTGAGCTTTCATATTCATGGTCATCTTTTATCTTTCCAACAATCCTATAGTACATATTATTCACAGCTTACTGATGAGTAAAATGAGAAACCATTTTCTTCCTATGTTTATCATGGTTTTAAAACATTTATCATGTATTTAAAATACTGTATGCACTCCACCACAGACAGGATGGAGAAGAAGATGTGACAAAAGATGTGGTCAGCCAAGTGCCGTGGCTCACACCTGTAATCTCAGCACTTTGGGAGGCAGAGGTGGGTGGATCACCTGAGGTCAGGAGTTTGAGACCAGCTTGGCCCACCTGTTGAAACTCCATCTCTAATAAATGCAGAATAGCCAGGCGTGATGGCAGGCACCTGTAATTCCAGCTCAGGAGGCTGAGGCAGGAGACTTGTTTGAACCCGGGAGGTGGAGGCTGCAGTGAGCTGAGGTTGCACCACCGCTCCCAGCCTGGGCGACAGAGCAAGACTCCATCGGGGAAAAAAAAAATGTGGTCAAAATTAGTTTAATCAAGGAAGCATTTTGGAATGATCTGCTTAAAAAGTGGATGTAATTATGCAGTTTGACAACATAATTCTCCTTAATTGAAATTATGGGGAACAAGTCTTGCAATAAGGTGCTTATTATTGATCAGGGTGGTTAACTTTTTTTTTTTTTTTTAAGATGGAATTTCACTCTGTTGCCCAGGCTGGAGTACAGTGGCACGATCTTGGCTCACTGCAACCTCCACTTCCCTAATTCGAGCGATTCTTCTGTCTCAGCCTCCTGAGTAGCTGGGTCTACAGCTAGACGTGTGCCACCACACCCAGCTAATCTTTATTTTTAGTAGAGATAGGGTTTCACCATGTTGGTCAGGCTGGTCTCAAACTCCTGACATCAGGTAATCTGCCCGCCTTGGCCTCCCAAAGTGCTGGGATTGCAGGGGTGAGCCACTGCACCCAGCCAGGATGGTTATCTTCTTTTGCTGGCTCCACTCACAGTTATCTTTGTAAACTTGCCCCAAAGTAAACTTTATCAACCAAAAACCATTCCCAACTTCTTTCCTCCTCACAGGGAAAGGCAAAAAATTTCGTCCGTGGACATAGAGAGTGGAAGGAAGGAACAACTTACTAGGCTGCTTTGAAAAATAGTCAGTTGCTAGGTAATAATGTTTTACTTTTTTGAGTGGAAGGAAGAGCTGGGAAGAATTAAGTTCAGGCAGGTTTTTAGCTCATTTTGGATCAGCCCTTCATATTATGGATTAATAGCTTTGTTTAAAGGGTATTCTTTCTGCTCTTAAGTTCATCCTCTGAATAGCTTTGTTTAAAGGGTATTTTTCTGCTTTTATTTTAAGTTCATCCTCTGAAGTCTTGTTAATTTTGTGCCCTCTTACCTCCATTTGAATTAAACAGTTCATTTTTTTCCCCATTTCTCACATAAAGCTATTCTTTTTTCAGGGTGGGGGGGTTGCTGGTGGTGGTGGTGGTGCTGTACCGGTTGTTTATCAGATCACCATTAGATGATCTGATTGGCTTAAATTATTATTTGAAGTTTGTGCAATTTTCCTGTTATATTGATTTCTGTTCTTCGTGTTTATGAATTCTGTAGAGGATTCCAGCCTAAATTTTCTTCCTTAGTTCTGTATATACTTTTCCTCAGCTTTTGTGGTCTTACTCTTTGATCACTGTCAAGATTTATTTGAGATTTTCTGACTTCCTTCAAGAGCATAATGAGTTCTAGATTTTCTCTTATTTTTAAAGAAGATTCTTCACTGACATCCTTTCACTTTTTGTTCTGTAGAAGTCTTTCCTAGGTGTTAAGTTCCCAGGCTTTACCTCCCCCTGTCACCAACATATTTATTGTTTGCCAATGCGCACTGTGTCCATAATTTATCTTTCCCTTCCACTTGTAGACTGGGTGGTGATAAAGATCTTCCATATTCTCATTTTCCTGGAGAAGGTGGGTAGAGTCACTAGTGATGAATTTTATCTTGAGTCTGTTACTGTATAATTAAAGTATCTAGCCCTGTTGTGAGCCATTCTCAGATTTCAAATTGTTTTGTGAACCTGTAGCTTTGGTGCAGCCAAACCTTTGTTGTTAGAGCCCCTTAGCCTCAGGTTAATATTATCATTGTGTGAGAAGGGGGTTAATGCTCTTTGAAAAGCCATTTTTCTTCTGGGTGGGAGTAGTGAATTTTGGATGGTTTTCTAATTCAGATTACTTTTGTAATTATCAAGGGGGGAGAAGAGGACTTCAAATGAGGTGTTACGTCTTTGTCTGGGATCCCTTAGCCTCTTCTCTTTCGTGTCTTCTTTTTTTTCTTCTCTATTCATTCTGCTAAGTTTTGTTAATCATTAATGCCAACTTATTATTAATATTTGGGCCATAAACACCTCTCAAGTCACCAACACACGTCTTCCTGCCAGACAGAAGGAAAAACAGTGTTGTGTTTTAATTGTTCTTCCTGTAAGGGGAAAGGTGCCCTTGTCCTGGGAGGAACCCATCTCCACATGTCACCCTCAAATGGTATAGAGTTCAGAAAGATTTCCTAGTTTCTTCCATTCATGTTTTTCCCATTTTTATTACTTTCTATGTGGGATAAGTGGGAAGAACTTCACGCCTTTCAGTTTGGCTCTGTGTTCTTTTTCGGAATATATTGATTTTTAAATACTAAAATTTGTATTGGCCGATTTATTTTCTTTCCCTTTTAAAAACAGATATAGAAAATAATGATGGTAGAACAGACTTGGGATGAATCTAACTTTATTATAATTTTTAGGAGACATTTATGATATACCTCTATAGCTATCAGAATCTTTTCTACTATTAAGGTGAAAAGATTTCAGGTATTTAAATAATGAGACCTTTAAACTTTTCTTACTGTACTCAGGCTTTTGAATCACACTTGGGTTCATATCCCAGCTCTGTCACTTATATATCTGATACATGGTAAGTATGCAATAAATATTTGTTGACTTGAATTTAATTAATTGTCTTGAACTAAAATGTGCCCTTGCAGAAAGATTTTTTTTTATAGGGAGAAATCTTTTGTATATTCTTTTTATTTGAGTTGGCTTTTGGGTGCCTTATTTTTCAACTCTGAAATGAACATAACTTGTTATATTTTTTAAGGTAATTTTTTTTCTAAAGTGTAATTGTTTAACTTCTACAAATATAGTGCATACAATGTTTCTAAAGGGTGTATTTGTAAATGTAAAAGAAAATGCTAAATGAATTATTTGTAACATTGTTAAAAAATTAATAAATAATGAGTGTGTATTCAAATGTTTGAACAAGATATAAAACCACACTTTTATGGATAAAGATTAGTTTACAGTGAAGATTAAAACAATTATACACTATTTTTGGCAGTGGAAACAATTGCACATATTTGGGTTAAGCACTAAAATGAGATTATTTGTGGGTGATGTTTAAGATTATTTATTGTTCAGGGAATGAATTATGACCCCTTAGATAAAATTGCATATGGTAAAAAATGACCTTAAGGTGAAATTCTTTTATAGGAACAAGACACAAAACCTCTGTCTGTACTTATGAAATATGGTAATTAAAATAACTTTTCTTGGCCTTAAGTTCAAATGCCCAAGAAATAAACTCATAGAACATTGTAAGCCCTTTCCATTTCCGTGCTCTGAGTCAGTTCTAACACTAGAAGGGCGTTCTAATTTTTGTATTTAAAATAGTGATTAGGCTTTCAAAAAATCACAGTTTAATGAAGTCAGGTCATAGTTTCTGGATTCAGATGGTCAGGTTTCAAGTCCTGCGCAACGTTTGATTCCACCATTGCAAGTTGTTCAGTCTCTCTGTGGTTTTGTTTGCTTGTCTGTTAAACAGAGACACTGTTCTCCATCTCATAGTTACCTGGAGGAGATAGATGCTATTATTTTATCATTGTTATTATTATATCCTGCAATATCCATTTGAAGGTGCTGAAATAAAAGTCTGATTTTTTAAAGTTCTAAATGAAATAACTTTTTGTTATGAATTACTTTAAATCATCAAAACTTAGTGTATTATACTCTTCTTGCCTGTGCCTAGTCTGGCCCTCTCAATTGAGAAATCAATCTTTTTTCTTCAGTAATCCACAGTGAGCAGCAGTCCCTGAACGAAATCATGTTGGTAGTTACGTTTGATCAATAAAACACAGAATTCGTATTCTAGTCCTTTCAGGGCAGTTTCCTTCCTCGTAATACAAGAACCTTGTCTTAGTCTTTGTGTTGTTATAACAGAATGCCACAGAGTTGGTAATTTATGTCATGGTTCTGGGGGCTGGGAAGTCTATTATCCGGTGTCTTCTTGCTGCATCATCCCATGGTAGAAGGTGGAAGGGCAAGAGAGTGAGAGAAGGGAAGAAGGCCAAACTCGGTCTTTGATCAGGCACCCATTCCCCACTCCCGTGGTAATAGCATTTATCCATTCGTGTGGGCAGAGCCGTCATGACCTAATGACCTCTTAAAGGTCCCACATGTCATCACTGTTGCTTTGGGGATTAAGTTTCCAACACGTGAACCTTGGGGATACATTCAAACCATAGCAAACCTCAAAGGTTCCTCCCTATTTCTATTCGTATTAGATATGGTTATTCCCTCCCCCCAATCTTTGTTTTAAGGGTCTCTGTGATATTAGTGTTTAGAATATTTGTATTTTGTCTGCTATGTTAATATAAAACATTTAAGGTTTTGCTGCTTTTATTATTTCATTAACACATTTGTCAGGAATCTGATTGTTAGAAAGCATATTAAATAGAATTCTACTTGGATGTGGAATCTATAATTCCTTCTAAAAAAACCTTGGTTCATCTTGAAAGATTAATTAATTTTTGAAATATCTGCAGAAAAGGAACATAAATTGTTCCCCCCCCCCCCCAAAATACATAAGAACTATTTACTGGCACTTGTATTTTAAGTACCTGGAAAAAAAAAGGACCGGGCAGATTTTTTTTTTTCTCTGACATGAAGTCTCCCTCCCACGTTGGAGTGCAGTGGTACAATCTGGGCTCACTGCAGCCTCCACCTCCCAGTTCAAGTGATTCTCCTGCCTTAGCCTGCCTAGTAGCTGGGACTACAGGCACCCGCCACCATTTTTATTAGAGACAGGGTTTCACCATATTGGCCAGGATGGTCTTGGACTCCTGACCTCATGATCCGCCTGCCTTGGCCTCCCAAAGTTCTGGGATTATAGGCGTGAGCCACTGTGCCTGACCCAGGACAGATTATTAAAGGCAATTAATAAGAGCTTATACAAGGGCTTGTTTCATTTGATTTAGCACCAAATAAAGTAAGAGTAAATAGGCCATGGAAGATAGAGTTGGGTTTTTCCTCCTCTCATATGCCCCACTTCTCCTACCAGGTCACAGTACATCAACAGCCATTCCTGTTGCCCCACTGAGGAATCACTTTAGATTCCAGGTTTTAAATGGCTGCTCATACGACACCAGTAGAGTTCTTTCCCCTTAATGTAAGGTGGCAGTGAATGCTGGCAGGTATAATTTCTTTGATCAGAAACAAGGAACTCCTTCAGGAAACTCACTTTTTTGGTCTTTGCTAACCTAGCATGTAATGTCTTTTTATTGGCACACCTGGATATTAATTATGATTGATTGCTGTTTATGCCAAGAGAACATTCCCTAGGCATGACTGATCTATTTATGAATGGAAAAAGTATACTTATTTTGCATAATGCCATGGGTTTTCATTTTTATTTTTGGAAGGAGGGATACGATAACTTGTTATTTATCAGGGCAGATCATACATTTGGATCGAAAAGAGAAACTGGCAAGTACATCCTAAAACACATTTCTTAACCCGAATAACATCTGAAAACAGACTTCAGTTATATTTTGTTGAAAATTCATTCAACTTTGGTGCTTATCCAAGAACTTCTAATGTCATTTTTTTGACAAAAATTATAACTGTCAATACATAGTATTTTCAAGAGAAAAGTCATCTTAAAGTTATATTTTTCTATATGCTAATTGATAGAGAGAGAAAGAGACACTCACTCTGTCACCCAGGCTGGTCTTGAACTCTTTGCCTCAGGCAGTCCTCTTCCTTAATTAGCCTCTCAAAGTGCTGAGATTGCAGGCCTGAGCCACCATGCCTAGCAGCAAAGATTTTTGAGCATGGACTTTGTGCCAAGTATTTCTAGGTGAGAACTATAAATAAGATACACCCAGGCCCCATTTTCTTGCAGCCTAGAATCCATCAGTGAAGACATGTTAGCAGATGGTTAGAAGTGAAATGAGTGTTATAGATGTGCCTGCATAAATTAGGTGTCCAGTGCCTGGTAAGCTCTCACCATTGCAGCTCTCACTGTAATCCTATTGCATCTTCCTAATTTTCTGCAACCCCGAAGCCCTACCTCTTTTCCTAGCAGTGGTTCTTTCTAATTCAGAAAAGGCAGTCATGCATAAATGAACTGTGTCTGCTTTCTCACCTCCTGCTCTGCCTTAGAGGAGAGGTACCATGTCTCTGTTTAGGGTGATCCACCCCCTTGGGGTCCAGATGCCACTCCTCTTTTCTCCAAGGAGGCCTGGCTTCATCACTTACCTTTTCTCTTTCCTGTGTCTTCACCTCTTCAAGTTTGCCCCCAGCTCTCCTTTCTTCCTAAGTATTCTTTTCTTCCCAGTCGCATCCATTTTCAGAACTTTGACACCTATATTATGACAACCCTCATGTCTGTGACCCTAACTGACTTATCTCCTGAGATCCTGACTCATGTCTTAGCTTCCCAATAGGCATCTTCCCTAGACTTCACAATCTACCTTTCTAAAACCTCATTTCCTCCCCTAACCCCATTCTCCCTCTTACATCTTCTTTATTTAAAAGTAACTTCCTTTTTCTCCCGTCCTTCTCCAAATAAATAGCAGATCCCTCATTAGCTACCTTCTAATCATTGTTTGTTCATCATCTTGTTTGTTACTGTTACCTGAATTTAGACATTTGTCACCTGTCGCTTGAACCTTTGCAGTAAATTCTGTATTTGTCTTTGAGCTCCTGTCTTGCCCCCATCCTTTTCTCCACTGAGTTTCTGCCATGTATATGTAGACATGTTACTAGCCTGCCCAAATTTTTTCAGTTCCCTTCCTATTTATAGAACGGAATCTAAACTCTTTTAGCGTGGATGGCATTTAAATGTCTGTAATCTAGCTCCTCCTGCCTGCTTGGTCTTCCTTCCTGTTACTTCCAACTCATAATGTCTCAGAAATACTTCAAGATTCCTTTTGGCCTTTTTGATATTTTAAGATTATAAGATTATAAGATAATATAATTTATACTTACAATAGAAAATTTGAAGGATAAAATAACCACTGATTCCACCGGCAAGGCATAGCTACGAAAACATATTTTTCTAGTCTTTTTTTTCTATAAAGAGAGGAAAAAGTGAGACAGTTCCAATTTTGGATTGCAGGGAGGTACGCAAATGCATATGCTTAGAAATAAGATTAGGAAGGAGTTGTTACAATTCTTCTTAGGACTTCATGGCTTTGTATGTGCAGACATTTTGTCTGGAGTATCTTCTTTCCACTTGTCTCCACACCGATCTGCTGTGTGCTTTCAGTTTGAGCTGAGCCATTGCCATGTCCCTGATGCCTCTAAACTTGTCCAGGCAGATTTCAGTGTCCTCAGTGTCCTGTGTCCTAGCTTATTATTGAAACCATCCTATCTTAATAATTGATATTTTTGTTCTCGAACTGAAAGTTCCCTGAAGCAGTGACCCTTGTGTTTCCTGATATGGCTCAAAACCTGACAGAGCTGCCAAAAGAGGAACCTCCAGAAAGGCTGGGGGAAACCAGTGGAGTCCAAGGGAGTAGAGTGTGTTAAAGAATGGTGAATAGTCTTACATGTTGCCTTATGTAAATTCTTTGATAGTAAACATGTATTTCTTCAAGTTCATATTGTAGTGAGTCAAAAAATTTATGAACGAATGAAGGCAGAGAGTAAGGTAAGGCCTGGAAAGGGTTCTTTTGCAAGAGTAGTTTCACATATATGCTCACGCATGGACATCAGTTACATAGTTATGTACCACATAATGACGTTTCGGTCAATGATAGACCACATACATGACAGTGGTCTCATAAGTTTATAATGGGGCTGAAAAACACCTATTGCCTGGTAATGTAGTGTTGTAGTGAAACACATTATTTACTTGTTTGTGGTGATGCTGGTGTAGACAAATCGACTATGCGGCCAGTCATATAAAAGTATAGCATCTAAATTAACTACAGTATATAGTACTCGATAATAAACAACTATGTTACTGCTTTATTTACTGCACTATATTGTTTATTGTTATTTGAGAGAGTATTCTCCTTAAAAAAAGGTTAAAACGGCCTCAGGCAGGTCCTTCAGGAAGTGGTCTAGAAGAAGGAGATCTTTTGGGAGATGACACCTCCTTGTGTCATGGAGACAGGATGTGCAGGCACAAGATGGTGACATTGATGGTCCTGACTCTGGGCAGCTATGTAGGCCTAGGCTAATGTAGTGTGCCTATTTGTGTCCACAGTACTGTGGTAGTGATGTCAGTAATGTCCTGTTCAGTGAGTGTTCTGTGCAGTGTATTTACTCACCTCACTCACTCACTTGCCTCACTCACCTGCCTCACTCACCCATCCAGAGCAGCTTCCAGTCCTGCAAGCTCTATTCAGGGTAATAGTGATGTACCAATTTTAAAATCTTTTGTGCTATACTTTTACCATACTTTTTCTATGTCTGGCTGTGTGTAGACACACAAATGCTTACTGCACCATTCCAGTTGTCTGCAGTTTTCAGGACAGTTGAGTACTGGACAGGTGTGTAACCTAGGAGCAATAGGCCGTACCATAGAGCCTGGGGGTGTAGGAGACCAGACCATCTAGGTTTGTGTACGTGCACTGTGATGGCTGCACAATGATGAAATTGCCTTCACATTTCTCAGAGCTCTTTCTTCGTTAAGTGACACATGAAGGTACTGGGTTGAGAAGAGGGAGGGTAAGTAGGAAATGGAGACCAGTGTAGATAACTGTTTCTAGGTCTTTGACGATGAGGAGGAGACAAGCGTTGGCATTAGGACAGCATGTGAAAGGCATCTTTCCCTGTTGTCCCCTCATAGTCTGTTTTCTATGGAATGTCATCGGGAGGAAACTCCTTCGGGTCCTTTTCTCAGCAAAAGAATCACCGGAGTCCAGGCCCCATGCTCAGAGACTGTGGATCTTAGGCCTGGGGTGGGCATCCAGGTAAAACCAATGCAGTTGTTTCCTAGGCCCACCTGGAGAAGTGCTGCCCTGGGAGCTTTGCGGCATAGGACTCTGGGCGCCTGTTCCTTTCCCTTCCCCTCGCATGTGCAGGGGGTACCCAGTACTGGCAGAAGGAAAGGCCAGCAGCGTTGAGAGGGAGGCTACCTGGCCCTCTGCCTCTCCTTTCCTGTCCAGCTCTCTGTGGCTTGCCTCCTAGTCCTGTAGCTCTTCTGTGTTTGTAATTGGCATCATCCTCTGACCTTTCCCTTTCCTTGAGAGAAAGCTTGGCCTTTTACAGACATCACTATCCAATGGCAGTGCCTCTCTGTTTCTTGCCAGTGCCCTCCAGTCGCAGGAGCATTGACATCTGTCCTTAAACAGTTTCCAGCTGCTGGCCTTGTTCTCTCAGCTGTTCTTCGACACTGAAGCCTTGTTTTGCCTGCTTCTGGGTTTGGAGCTCTTCTAGAGGCACGAGGGTTTCAGAAGGTTGATTTTTTTTGCCTTGTAAAGGTTTATAGAAGGAAAAGGACAGTGACATTTAAAGCAGTGTTTTAAAGCTGTGTGGCCTCGAATGTTAGGAAACATTTTCTGTTACCTAATAGCTTCATCTTAGTGATGATTGTCTGAAATGTGTGATATGTTGACACATTTCTCAAAGCAGTCTCTAGTGATTATTAAACAGCCTGAGTTTGTATCCCGAAGAAACATGTATCTGTCCATATATGGAACAAATACTTGTTCTGCTCCCTTTGTGTGGAAACTGCCTGCATGCTTCATTAATCACAGTAATGCATTTTCTTAGGAACTTTAATGTTCCAGGTGTCTGTAGTCATAGCTTTGGAATTGTGATAACATTAGTTGACTTGCTTAGGATTATAGTCTAATGGATTTATTACACATTAAACCTTTTAGGCAGGCCTTGAAAGGTGAACTGGTAGGCATTTCACACTTCTGTGACACTCAGATTTTGCTGGTCTCTTGGATATAGTCACAAGTGATATGTAAGCAAAACTGCAAGCTCAGGCATAACAACCTGCTTGGCTGAGCACGATTGCAGAAGTGGATGATTTTTCATGTTACTCTTAGCTCTCTTCTCTCAGGTGCTCAGAGCACAACGTAAAGCATTCTCTCTGAGGTAGGGGAATAGCATCCTGGAGTGTAAGCCCTTGAAGATGGGCGTGTATAAAAGAAATAGTCAGTGTTAATTTGGAATTCAGTGAGCTGTTTTCTTATTAAAGGAAATTTACCAAGAAAAAGAATTGCACAGTTAAACTGTGCTACAGTTGTTTTCATTAAGAAAGGAAGGGCTGGGCACGGTGGCTTATGCCTGTAATTGCAGCACTTTGGGAGGCTGAGGCGGGTGGATCACCTGAGGTCAAGAGTTCAAGACCAGCTTGGCCAACATGGTGAAACCCTGTCTCTACTGAAAATACAAAAATTATCCGGGCCTGGTGGCACACACCTGTAATCCCAGCTACTCGGGAGGCTAAGGCAGGAGAATTGCTTGAGCCTGGGAGATGGAGGTTGCAGTGAGCCAAGACTGTGCCACTGCACTCCAGCCTGGCAGACAGAGCAAGACTCTGTCTCAAAAAAAAAAAAAAAAAAAAAAAAAGTAGAAAGAAGACTAATGTTTTACAAAACAGATGGCCCTCGTCTTTATATTGTGCATATAACTTTATTATCTTCAGGTTATGTGAAACTATTAGTATTATTTTTATGTTCCTCTCTCCTTTTTTTCTTCTGCTGTCTTGAGAAAGTCAGGCTCTTCTCATCTTATTGTGTACTTTGAGTCCAAAATTATTCTATAACTCTTTTAATGTTGCTGCATTTTATTATTGTATAGTCTGTCTAATAGTCCATAAACTTGATGCAGTTAGATTTCCCTATTATTGGATATAGGATATTTACATTTTTTGCTCTTGTGAATATACTAGAGTACTATAACGAATGTGTGTGTGTGTGTGTGTGTGTGTGTGTGTGTGTGTGTATCACCTTTTATATAATTAGTTACTTTCTTAGGGTGAATTCCCAGTAGCTGGATTACTAGAGGATAGGAATTTTTTAAATGGTTTTTGATGTAAATTGTCAAATTATTTCCCCAAAAAAATTTTACCAGTTCACAGAACTACCAGTTGGTTTCTTGCGGCCATCTGCTATCGGTTTGTTGGGTTAAAAAACTTTTTATTTTGGCTTGTGAAGGGACAGATACTTATATGTAATTATTAGACTGGCTGCTAGTCCAAGAGCAGTAAGTAGTTAAGGGATCAGGTCAGCAACCGGTGGCCATAGCCATCTTTGACCAAATCAAAGTTTCAGATTCATATCAGCGTGAAAGCTTTGATTCAGAGAAAATACTTACATATATACGTAATAGGAGATTGGGATAGTTATATTTAATATGTAGGATATTAACTAATTTTTTTGTTAGAGGTTCTAGAAGATAAGACTTTTCCAGTTTCTTCTTATGCCCTCCTTTTTTTTTTTTTGGCGGGAGGGTGGGATTATGGACACTCTAGGAAATTAAAGTGAATATTTTACTAATTCCATGCACAGAAGTTGATTTTCTTTTCTTTTCTTTTTTTTGAGCTGGAATCTAAGCTCTGTTACCCAGGCTGGAGTGCAGTGGCACGAGCTCGGCTCACTGCAACCTCTGCTTCCTGGGTTCTTGTGATTCTCCTGCCTCAGCCTCCTGACTAGCTGGGACTACAGGCATACACCACCAAACCAAGCTAATTTTTGCATTTTTAGTAGAGCTGGGGTTTCACCATGTTGGCCAGGCTGGTCTCAAACTCTTGACCTCAAGTGATTCGCCTGCCTCAGCATACCACAGTTCTGGGATTACTGGTGTGAGCCACTGCTACTGGCAGAAGTTGATTTTCTTAAAAAAGAGAGGTAATAGGAGATCAAGTTCAAAAATCTATTTGGGGCCTTATGCAGGATGTTGGTCTTAGCCTGAGGAGAAATAAAAACTGATGAAGCATTGTTAGCAGGGGGATGACTTGATCAGGTTTTTGAAAACTAATGTTCAGCATTGAGGTAGCTGGGCCCCTGGGAGCTACAGGAGATCACAGAGATAGAGAGATTCAATGGGCTGAGATTTTAGTAGCTTTTATGGTGTTGAGGAATACCTAACACTCATTTTTTTTTTTTTTAGCACTGTCAATGTTAAAATATATTCGGTTTGCTTTAGAGAAAGGCATGAATGGGTTCTGGGGCTCTGGTATGGAAGTTATTTTTGCAGTGTAGGTGCGAGGTGAGGGAACCAGCTGGGGTGGGGGAGATGGGCAAGGGTTTGTGGAAAGGGACTGGAGTGAAATGGTTTGAGAGACATCATGTTTGTAAGAGCAACAACAGAAGGTATGGAGGAATACTTTCTATTTAATGCATTTTTCTCATTTTCTTTATTATTAATATAAGGCATATTTTATATTTCAGATGAATTTACAACTGATTTTCTGGATTGGACTGATCAGTTCAGTTTGCTGTGTGTTTGGCCAAACAGGTAAAAACAAAAAGTTTTCTTAATTGTCTTTTTATTTCTGTATCTTGTATCACTCTTTGACCAGTTAGGTTCATGTGAGAACCTAGGTCATATCATATCATAGCTCCTTCCGGAGGCCCTGCAGTGGCCCCATCTCACTCATAGAAAGGGCAGGATCCTTCATGGTCAGGCTCCCCTCACCCCTGCCACCCAGGATGACGGGAGGCAGGTTGACTAGTGAAGTACTAAAATGGTAGGGATTGAACACACTGCATGAAGATCTTTTGAGAACGTGAGAGTGAGTAAGTGAACAGAAAGAAGGCAAAGGCATGTAGTACATTTAGAAGTAAATAAAACAAATGTTTAGAATGGAAGATTATGAGCTGCCCATTATTATCTAAAAAGTAAAAACAGAACAGTTGACTTTCTAGAAGACATTCTAACTCTTTAATCAAAAAGTCTTGGAAAATGTTGGCATCATCTAGGAGCGCAGTGAAAATAAAGCTGAAAACATAGTTAACCCTTCTATAAAGATGTGCTTCCATATCTGGAATAATGGGTACTCAGTTCTGTCCTCCAAATCGTGAAAAAGTACACTGCATAGAGCAATTTGATACCAAGATTGGAAGGACTTACTGCAAGTAGTAAAAATGAAGCAAGAGACCATAAAGGAAAGTACTGATAAATTTAAATTACATAAAATCGACAATAACAAAAAAATTATATGGCAGAACATCATAAACAAGATGAGAAACTAAACAAAGGTTCAACTTCATTAATGTGTGTAGAAATTCAATAAAAACTGAGAAACATAGCAAGAAAAATTTGCAAAAGATGTAACAGAAAATTATAAAAAATGATTAGTTGTAAAACCTGAAATTGATAGGCTTGACCACTGAATTGATATTCTAATTTACACTTACTTGTTAAATCAGCAACAATTTTTTTTAATGTTAAAGCACTTCGTTTTGTTGGGAGTGTGGTAAAATGGTATTTGTACACTGCCATTTTGTGGGAGCTTATATTAGTAGTGTTGCCCTATGGTATCCATGGGGAATTGGTTCCAGGACGTTCTTCAGATACCAGAATCCACAAATGCTCAAGTGCCTAATATAAAATGGCATATTTGATATAACCCACACATACCGTCCTGTGTACTTTAAAACTTCTCTAGATTACTTACAATACCTAATACAATGTAAATGCTGGGTAAATAGTTCTTACACTATATTGTTTAGGGAATAATGACAAGAAGAAAAGTCTGTACATGTTCAGTACTGACCCTTTTTTTCCCCCAAACATTTTTGATCTGTGGTTGCTTGAATCCACTGATTTGGCAACCACACATACAGAGGGTCAATTGTATGTTACTTTTGGATAGAAATTAGTGTGTATTGAGAATTCTAGAAATGTTAATATACTCTTCAACTTAGTAGTTATTCTTTTGGAGTTTGTTATAGGGATATAATCAGATGTGTACTAAGGTTTATAAAGAATGGTCAGTGTGTGTATGTGCATGTAGTACAGTATCTGTATATGTGTACTTGGGGCATTTATGTGTGTATGTGAGCAACCACGTGTGAACTGTGGACACATACATTTGGAGACAATCTAAATTTGTCCAGCATTAAATAGGGTACACTCATATATTAAAATATTACATAATCATTAAAAGCTAGATTTAAAAATATAATTTGTAATGACAAGAATAAAACAATTAGGATAAGATATAAAAAACAGTATACAAAACTATATAACTGTATATATAAAGTGTGTCTTCAGTTTCATGTAAATAATACATCTGCTAATACATATATGCTGACTTCCTTACTATTTATCTGCACAGGAAAAAGACTGGAAAGAAATGTTAGCAAAAATGTTAGCAACAGTTTTCTTTTACTTAACAGATTTGGTTTGTTCTTTAGTTCTTAATAAGTTTTAGTTGTTCTTTATACTTTTATGTGTTTTCCAGATTTTCTATAAAAAGCATATACTGGGTTTATAATCAGAAAAGATAGGTTGGAGACAGTCTGTAGTAGTACTTACCATGTGGAAGGCATACTCTTCCTTAGGTTGATGCAAAGAAACATAAAACATACTTTGAACATAGAGCCTGAGAAATAATGGGATTATGGATTAGATGAATATGGACTTTCCAATTATTTAGCATACTGAAAACGAAGGGAAAGCCCTTAAGATTCTTGTGGGTATGGTAAAATGAGTTAAATGACAAGAACTTTACCCAGTTTTAAAAAAACTCATGACATTTATGACAATCGAGAATGATGAATTCTGATTTATGCCTTTGAACAAAAGGATTTAGTGTTTGATATAGAAGACAGGGAAGATAACTGTGTCTCTCTGTGGCTTTCAATGCCAAGGTGATCAAAAATCATGGCGTCAAATTTCGCATTGTTCTTGCTTATTTTTGGGAGCTAAAAATGAAAACAATTGAACTCGTGGAGATAGTAAAAGGATGGTTACCAGAGGCTGGGAAAGGTAGTGAGAGGGTGAGGAGGAAGTCGGGAGTGTTAATGGGTGCAAAAAAATAGAAAGAATGAATATGACCTAGTATTTGGTAGCACAACAGGGTGACTATAGTCAATAATAATTTAGTTGTATATTTAAAAATAACTAAAAGAACATAAGTGGATTCTTTGTAACACAAAGGATAAAGTCCTGAGGGGATGAATACACCATCTACTATTATATGACTGTTATGCATTGTATGCCTGTTTTATATCTCATGTACCCCATACATGTATATGCCAAAAATTAAAAATTAAATTTAAAAATCCTGCTTTCTTTGGGGAAGGTCTAGTTTAGATGGTATCTAGGTCATAGTATTCATATTTGACATGTACATATATTGCATTGTCATTGTGATCCTGATTTTTCACTATTTTTCTCTCTGACATTTGAAGTAAAATATTCTGTTCTTTCTTCTTTCTAACAGATGAAAATAGATGTTTAAAAGCAAATGCCAAATCATGTGGAGAATGTATACAAGCAGGACCAAATTGTGGGTGGTGCACAAATTCAGTAAGTAAGGCGTTGCTTAAGTCCTTTCCATTTGTTCCCTGGTCATTGAGTGTGGCTCCGTGCTGTATCCTTGGGAAGTACAGATTAATTTTTATGTAAATCAGTACTTATTGAATAACGTGATGGGTCGGAGCTATGTGGTCCAACACAGTAGCTGCTAGGCACAGGTGGCTATCGAGGACTTTAGTAAATTAGAATTGCTCAAAGTTTCGAAGATATACAAGATTTCAAAGACTTAGTATTAAAAAAATGTTGAAATGATAATTTTTGTATATTTAAAATGTAATGTTAGAACGTAAGTGTTAAAATTGAATTCCTCTTTTTGTGTGTGTGTGGCTGCTAAACAGTTATAAAATACATACATACATAGCTTATCTTTGTGGCACATATTATATTTTTACTGGAGAACTTTCAAAGAAATCCTAGTCATTTACTTTGACTGTTTTAGATTTCCCCTTTTTTGATGGGGAGGTATAAATTAACCTTCCTAATTATATTTGAGTTAAACTACTAGAATTGATTTGCATCCCAATATAAGTTCATTGAGGTTAATGAGGGTTTGGATTTTATTCACTTTTGTCATCTCTATATTTTTCCTAATATGGTGCCTTCCACAAAGCTCACTAAATATTCAAAGAGTCAATGAATTAATGAAGGAGTAAGTCAGAACAGGAGGCAAGGAAAAGTCATTTTGAGGTTGTATAATTTATTCGCAGAATGAATAACTAATATCAGAAAGTCAAGGGGTTACTGATTGTATTTCCATGCAGGCATTTGGGCCCAAATCTCAAGTGCCTGTTTTTGTACACCTAAGTGGTCAAGTGTCAGATAAGTCATATGGTTTGACCATATGAAAGAAAAAATGAGAGGTTTTGTTTTTTCAAAATTTTTCTAATGGCACTTTCTAAAAGCGGTGTGCTGGGATTACATTGGCAACAGTGGAGGAAATGAGTGTTGTGAGTTTGTCTCAGGCAAGGCCTATGTAACTGAAGCTCTTGGTTTTCACATCTGAAAAATGAGGATGATAATATCTTCTTTATCTATTGGTACAATAATTAGAATTGTTGAACTTAAAGCAGTTTCACTTAATAAGTGGTAGCTGCTATTGTTAACAGCATCCATTTTATGGGGACCGTAGTTCTATCTGTTGTTGAGGATTATCTTAGCCTTCAAGGTATGGAGCGTAATTCTTAAAATTAAGGCTTTCTGAATATATTCAGTGAAATTTTATTTGGGTGTCATGAACGTAAAGTTTCTTGGATTGGTTAGTATTTAGAAATGTGTAATTCACCAGGATGTTGTGCTTTGGTAGGTAGTAGTTTAGGTTTAATAAATTAAAGTGTGCAGCTTTGAATTATCTGATTCTTGGTATTCCCTTCCAGTTGTTGATTACATAAATACTCTCATTAGTGTGATGTTTCTCTTAAAAAATCCTGTATAAAAACTATTGTGGGAGAGAGATCCAAGATGGCGGACTAGCAACAGCTCAGGATTGTAGCTCCCAGTGAAAGCGCAGAGAGCGAGTGGACGCCGCAATTTCAGACGAATTTCTGTTGCCCACAAACTGGGAGCTACCCAGCAGAGGAGCCACATGGGTCGCCAGTGTGACTCTTTTGGCCGGCA